>SNRZ01000100.1:0-251033 GCA_008729115.1 Dirofilaria repens
TGATAAGCAGAATAGCTGGAACGATTTTTCACGAAAATGTTGCGCTAATTTTGATCGGGTAAATAAAAGTAATGCGAAAAATTGAAATGGATAGACGTGATTCTATAGAACAAAGCAAATAAATTTATCACAGATTCAAACAAATCCTTCTTCTTTTTATGCCTTATTTTATTTATCACCTTCATTGCCTTATCAGTTAATTACCTACAATGATCCGTTCATGTCATAGTAAACATTTAAAATTTATCAAATTTTAAGCAATACTAATGACATTTATCACTTTAGCTTTGCTTTATCAGCGACTTTACTGAAAATCATTTGTTTATTTCATCCGCAAAATTTATCAAATTTTACGCAGGCGTTTTATTTGAATGCGAAAAAATAATCTTAAAAAAAGACAATCCTCAAATAAATGTCATAGTGAAGTATAATTATAGATGCGTGTGATTTTTATCTGATTGATCTGTAGATAATTTTCAAGTGTATACAGGATTTTTTTTTTAGATTATTTTTCGTTATTCACATATTCCAGTTATGTTACAGAGTGAAATTGGTTTAATATCGAAAAAGAATTTTCATTATATTCTCAATGAATTCAAATGATATACGTGAAATGGAAGTAATTGGTTGATGATACATTGCGGAAGTAAAACGTAGACGGTGATGATAAATTCTTGATTATGATGAAGTTTGGCTATATGCAAATATCCTTATGATAAATATGTTTGCATATGTAAAAAAAAAATAAAAAGATTTCTTTTAAATAATAAACATGATGAAGGAGGAATTTCATGAAAGTAAATATTTAAATTTATCTTCAAACAGTATAAATTAATTATTGTAATTTTTACTAAAATAAAAATAAAAATATGAATAGACATAATTTGGCAATATTTCAGAAAAGAATCTTTTAAGAAAAAAAAAGCGAAATATATCAAAAACAAAAATGCAAAAATTCATTACATAATTTATTTCAAAATCAAAAAAATACAAAGCAAACAAAACAAATAAAATACAAAAATGAAAAAAAAAATGTATGAGAAAATAAAATCAAACTATTTCTCTCAACCTAATTAATTAGGACAAATTAAAAGTTTAAGATAAATTCTATGTTTCATAAAGAAATATTTTAATTTTAATTTAACATAAAAATACATTCAATTTTAAATTAAATTCTACCAAATCCTATTTACATTACTATATTTATAATCAAATATTGGGAATATCATTTAGTTACCTATCAATTATTCGATAAAGTTATAGAAAATTTTGCCGAAATAATTTTCCTGAAATATTGGCTTGTATTATTGTTATTGTTATTATTATTGTTGTTGTTATTATTATTGTTATTGTTATTGTTGTTGTTGTTGACAAATTGACTAAACTAGTTCTTTTCTATCAGATTAAATAGATTTTTGTCCTCATTTAAATAAATTTTATTGACAATTTTCCTATAAAACTACACTTTTTAATGTCCTTTTCACTTTCCTTTTTTCTTTTATTTTCCTGGATAATAGTGATACATTTTCATTTTATCTTATCAATGAGTTAAAATTTATCAATGAGTTAAAATTATTGCCATTAATATTTCATTTGATAAAATTTGAATTTTTAATTTTAAATTAACTTTTGAAATTTTTTCATTTTATTCATTATGATAAAAGAATGATAATTGAACCTTTTCAATTGTAAATGAAAGGTTGTAATAGTTGCTAAAATTAACAATAAAATTTTATAAGATTTTACTTTTTTAAAACTATTAAAGATAAGTTTAAAAGTTGTTCCAATATTCGTTGATTATATTGCACAATGATTGAAAAAAAAAAAGAATGTTTGAAGCACATAATTTCAAACATGATTTCAAATTTGAAAAACAAAATTCATCCATCTATTGGTACGGATATTTTAAAGTTTCAAATGCAAGAAAACTTCATTCCGAAGTACCGAGACCAATATTGGTAATCAAAAAAATTTTTAAGCATTTATTCTGAAAACGATTCAGCAAAATGAATTCAGATTTATAAAATATTTTCGTTTGATTTTAACATAACTTTCGATTAATTAATAAAAAAAAAACATATGGCACTTTTTTTTTTCAAACTTAGTTTAAACTCTTACATTTTATATTACCTTCTTGTTTTAATAAATAGTGTAAAAAAAAATTTTTTTTTTTTGAAATAAAATTATATTCCATTAAATCTACTACAGTATTCTATAAGCTTTGGCAGTTAATTTATTAATAAAAAATAAATTCAATCATTTAAAAAAAAAAAAAAAAGTACTTTTAAGAAAAAAATTTTTTCAACTTTAAATTTAATAAGAATTTTTTAATCATTTATGGTAGTTGTTTAAATGTTCACTTAAAAATGAAATTACTTGATTAAATGCGCTTTATTCAACCGTTTTTCCCATTTGAAAGGCATTATAAACTTTCGAACATTTCATAGCTGTTAGACTTTTTATTTTTCAAATATTTTAGAAAAAAAGAACTTTCATTTCCTTTAACATTCAATATATATGTGTATGTATGTTATATATATGGTATTACAGTATTTATTGTAAATATATTTCTCTTCAACATGTAAATTTGTATGGTACTACAGTATTTATTGCAAATACATTCCTGTATAAACGTGGTATTACAGTATTCGCTATGAATATTGCAATGAGTACTTCAGACATGCTAAATTAAAAATTGATGGAATAAAAAAAAAGAGTTGATAAGAAAGATTAAATGAATAGAAAAATTAATTCTAAATTTAATTTTTTAAATAGTAAAACATTTATCAAATTTTGATAATATTCAAATTAATTAATAGATGCCACCAAAGCTTCTTCCAATATCTGGTAGGCTCTTTTGCGTGAATTTTTTAGCAAAATACATAGCTATTTGCCTTGGTCTTACATGACCGCGAAGCCTTCTATTGAAGTGCATTTCTGCAACTTTTATATTAAAAAACTCAGCTATTTTCCTTTGTATTTCTGCTATTGTAATTGACTTATGATTTGATCTAAGAAGATCTGCTAAAGTTTCACTGGCCGACTCTATATTTGTTTTTTTTTTTTTAAAAATAGTTTATTAAACTATTTCTGCTTTTAAAATAATTAAATTTAAAGAAATTTATGGCTGCAAATATTATTCCATCCTTTTTTTCAAATACTCATACTGGGAATGTTGAATTTCCGTGAAATTTTTTATTAAAATATTTAACTTATTTTCGTAATAAATAATTTCAGCTCTACTGAAAAATATGAAAGTTTGGTTAACGATTTTGATTACGATATATTTCTTCAATAATTTAAGCAATAGTGAAGATACAATTAACTGTAGCAATGTAGGAATTTGGAGTAGTTGGTCATCATGGCAAAATACGATACCAAATTATGATAATGCATTGCATTTTCAGTTACGAAAACGGTAAGCAAATGATAAGCATTGATAAAAAATTATCAAGTGATTTGAAAATGAAAGAATGAATTACTGAAATTTGTTTAAAAAAACAATTAATCATGAAATATAAAATGTTGATATAACTTATCAATTTCACAAAATATGTTCCATCAACTAAAAATAGTATTTTTATTAAATTTCAAACTATGTTAAACTATCAAATAAAAATACTAAATATCAAAAATAAAAAAGAATTTAATACTATTTTTCTAAATAAAAAAAAAACAGAGTTTAACAATTTATTATTTATTTGAAAAAACGCGCAAATTATTGGATTTTCAAAATTCAATAATCTCTCTTTTAATTTTATCATATCATTAAGATATTTGTTTTTCCAAAAAAAAAAAACCTGAATAATCTTAAATTATAATAGGTTAGGATTAAATTATTGAATTTCAAAAATACATTCATTTCTTAATTTTATCATATCATTAACAAAACTAACTTTAAATTATGTATAATTTTAGATTTTGTCAAAAAAATCCGCCAAATTGTACTACCGAAAAACAGATATTTTTGCAGGTGAATTTTATCGTTATATTTTCCTATTTTAAACGATAATTTTATTTAGAAATATTTTATACAAGAATGATATGGAATAAGTAAAAAAAAATTATCAATAGAAATGAAATAATGGAATAATGGAATAATGAATTCTTAACAAGATAACTGATAAATATTATTTAATTGAATAAATCGTATATAACAAATATACTTTTCAGTGCTTTTTATGCAGAAATAAGACTTTGTTCACCGATCGCTAATTCTTCAGTTCATTGCTCCAATGTAAGCTTTAATTTTTCTCAAAATTTTTATTAATTGATATAAAATTTAGTGATTAATAACTTAAATAAATAATTATCAAAAATTCAATAAAATTACTTAAACGCTTATCATGCATGAACAAATGTATTTATTTATGATATTTTAGAGAATGTTTGAAATGTTAAAAATAATGAAAATATTAAAATGATTTTTTAACTTTTAATGAAAACTTTAGCGCCTAATTTTTTAGCTAATAATTTAAGCATTTATATGATAATTTATTGATAAATGAAATTTTTTTTCAAAAAACTTTTAGCGCCTAAATTTTTAGCTAATTTAAGCATTTATATGATAATTTATTGATAAATGAAACTTTCAGGAATCGACGATATATGGTAAGTTTTATCATTTTGCTGCTTAATTTATCTCTTAAATAAAATTTTTATTAAATTTTAATAAACTTGTTAGACACCTAATCATTATCACTAGAATCATCAACAATGATCAAATCGACGGATGTAACGGAAAAAACTATCGCAACTACAGTTGCTAGTAATATTACAACAATTGCTGCGCTAACTGCAAGAAATACTGCATTTGCTACATTTATTGGTATTGTTACACCTGCTACAACTATTAATACAACTATTGCTAGAACTATCGTATCTGCTACAACTACTATTGTGCCTACTACTGTAACTGCAAAATCTACTACTATCATAGCTACTATATCAAACACTGCAGCTATTATACCTATTACCGGCTACTATACCTATCATTGCAGCTGCTATATCTACGACTACCATAACTGCTGTAAAAACCACTACAGCTGCAATATCTGCTACTGAATATACGGCGACTATAATGTCTACTCCGCATATTATTACATCTGATCAGAAGGTTGCGATTATTGATATACTTACAACAGCCGCTGCTACATTTGTTACCAGAAATACCGCAACTGCTGTATTTACCACAGCCGTTGCTAAAATAACTACCGTAGCTGCTGCATTTGTATCAGAATGTTGTATTAATGCAATTCCAATTTTTCCTTTACAAGAATGCTGTCATGATACAGTCCTATGCCATATTGCTGTGATATATCTTCTCTTGAAACTATCAAACCTACTACCGTAATTTCTACACTTAGTTGTTGTCCTAATGCAATTTCAATATCTGATTGTTGTACGTCTACCACTGCAGCTGCAAATCTACTGCTGCAACTGCCAAATCTACCGCGCTGCAGCTGCCAAATCTACAGCTGCAGTTGCCAAGTCTACTATTGCAGCTGCCAAATCTACCATCGCAGCCACCGTACCTACGGCAACTTCTAAACCACTTTGCTGTGTTGATGCACTTCCTATACCTGGCTGCTGTAAGCCTACCAAGGCAGCTACCATACCTATCACTACAGTTGCCAAACCTACTACTGCAGCTATCGGACCTATTGTGACTTCTACACCACCAGACTGCTGTATGCCTACCACTATAGCTGCCAGATCTACCGTAGCTACCAAATCCGCTACTGCAATCTCCAAACCGGATTGCTGTGGTATTGCAATTCCTACGCTTGATTGTTGTGACATATCGAGTTTAAATATTTCACCTACTGCGGCAACCCGTCACGTGATACGATCAGTGATACCAATTGGAAGCGGTAATAAGTTAGTAAAATTGCATGCATACAATTATTGTATTGTAACACGCAGTGTGGTATTTGTTGTATCAGTGATTCTTCACTACCCTATTTCTTCTATTGATACCGTATAGGCATGTAATAGTGGTCCTACTGTATCTTATCGTTAATCATGTGATAGTAATTTTCTCATTTTCACTGGATTAATTAAAAGCGATGCAGCACCAATGTGAGTGCGTATTTATTGTATTAGTGATTCCTTCACTATCCTATTTCTTCTATTGATACTGTATAAGCACGTGATAGTAATCCCTACTGTATCTTACCGTTTATCATGTGATAGTATTTTTCTCATTTTCACCTTTTCCCCACCTATCAATTAAAAACGATATAATATTTGAAATAATCAAATTTTGAAACCATCAAAAAAAATTATGGACTAAATTTGATTTTTAGAAAGTTTTTAAGTGCATTATACCTAATTCTTTCAAAGATTACATTATCAAAATTAAAAAACAAAATTAATTAAATGAATTAAATAATTTGACTAAACAAAAATCGAGAAGTGACGAAATGAAAAATAATTTTATGTAGATTTTAATTTTCAAAAATTTCACAACAATTAATCGCATTCATATTATTAAACCAGAAAGACTAAGAATAACAATAATTATTATAAATAAATTTATAAAAAAATTGCAGAAAAATAAAATAATTATCAGCATTATTAAATTTATCAAAAGTAAATCTCGGATAGCATATTCCTTTTTTTTTGATGATAAAATAAGGATAGATTTTTTTGATAATGCTGATAATTATATTTAAAAAAATGAATGATTGTTAAATTTGAATCTTTCATTTTTCTTCGATTTACAGGATAATCATTTCTTTTTCTTTCTTCATTCTTTTTATTCAGATCCACAATTTCGATATCAACATTTATCAAAGAATTTGAATGAACGATTTATTCCTGACGATAATCAAATACGAGCAAAACGGCAAAGTTGGTAATATGCAAACGAGCCTAAGCTTTCAAGCCAGAAAACTTTCAAAATTTTTCTTTAAATTTTTGTTTTTCCCGCAAACATTTTGCTCTTTTGTAACAATAATTTTGATCAAATATGATTGCATGTATTTTTGCAAAAAATACTTTTTTTTAAAAATTGCTTAATAATGCATGATAAGTAAGTAATACAAATAAGGCTTGCAAGTTTTCAAATTCAAAATAAAATCGAAATTGAATGGATTAATTAAAATCGGAATTGATGGATTAATTAAAATCGAAATTTGATGTTTTAAGAAATGCTTAATAGTGCATGATAAGTAAGTAAGTAATACAAATAAGATTTGCAACTTTTCTAATTTAAACCTAAGGCATGAAAAAATCAAATGGACTAATTAAAATCGAAACTTATTGGACTGATTAAAATAAAGATTGGATGGATGAATTAAAATCGAAATTTCTAAATTATAAATATCTAAAATTTGGTTTTTAGAAAAATGACTAATTCTTATGTTTTTGAAACTTTATTGTTTTTATCCAATTTCAATTTACTTTTTTTTTTTTTTAAATTGTGCAAAAAATGAAAATTTAAAATTTTGATCGATCAATTTGTTGCCAACATTTTTTTATTTAATTTGAAAAATTTTAATAAATTAATATATATTGCATGTTTTTTTTTTTTTGTGATAATTATCCAAAATCACTTTCACTGTTTATTAATTATCTTTTGCATGGCTTTTTACAAATATCGAAAATTTTATGAAAACTTTCTTTTTTTTTTTAATTTTTAAATAATATTTTAGTAGAATTATGCAGTGCATGTGATAATGTATTACCAATAAGTGGTACAGTTTTAATAAATGGTGAAAGAGATGGTCAATTGGCTATTATTTATGGTGCAGATTTGGCTGGCTGTCGTACGGCTAATCTTATATGTGATTCAGGCTTCCTGGTATGTGATAAAATTGAATTTTTAATTTCAAATTTTATCCCAATTTTCATTTATTTAATAAATGATTGTTAATTATTGATGAAATGAAATTTTTTTTATTCTATCATCGAATAACAATTAATCGTTTGATTGTTTAATTCTAAAATATTTATTCCTATAATCATGTTGAAATATTTGTAAAATTATGAAGATTCTCGATAAGCAAATGATATAGCAATTAAAATAACAAGCAAACCAAGATGACTTATTTTGTATGATTGATTATTATCATTAAAAGAATAGAATTTTAAGACAATTCAAGAAGATATGATTAATTATATATTATATTATTATCAGATATGATTAATTATATTATTAATTATATCAGATATAATTAATTATTATTAATTATTACATATAATTATATATTAATTGAATCATTGAGTTCAAAAAAATAATATTCCTTGTTTGTTTTCGTTTTTTTTTTTTTGTTCAGTGAAAGATAAATAATATTTTTAGCTATTCTTTATAGTTACAGGTCATACTATTTTATCAGAAGATTATTTATCATATCAAGCAAAATGCAATATTACAATTTCTATTTTGATTTATTTAAACTTTTATAAAAATGCAGGATTTGTAAAATTGCAAATTATTATTTGAGAAAATGCTTGAATAGATAGATGATTGATCAAAATTTTTATCACAATTTTATTGATATTATTTAGGTTAATCAAACAGCAATAATCTATGCAAATGGTGCTAAAAATATTCCATTAGCAATGTCAGTAATTGGATCAGTTCAAATTACCTTAACCTGTGATGAAAATATACGTTGGAAAGCACCTAATTCAAGAATTAATATTTGGAATGTAACATGCATACTTCGAGGTTTTTATTTTTTTTTTTTTTTTTAAATTTGAATAAAAAATTCAAATTATTTATCCCAACGCTATTAAAACATTAATTAAATTTGATAATTTAAAACCGATTAATTTATTCATATGACAGAAGAGAATTTATCAAAAAATCAAACTAATATTCTTATCAATATGATCAAATTTGATAATCTAAATCAAATTATTTATAAAATAAAAGAGAACTGATCAACAAGCCAAAGTAATAAATAACAAATTGATAAGCTCTTATCATAATTTGTTTCATTTCACTTATTAAAACAACTAATTGTTTCATTTAAAATTCAAAACGAATAACTTAAAGCAATTACATTATAATTTTAAAATTATCGTGAAAAGGGGGAATTTTTTCCAAATTATTTTTGTATATTTCATTTCTGATATTGTAATTATAATCAAATCAATATTTCAAATCAAATACTCTTGTATTATTTTTAAATTTTTTTTTTTTTAATTTATTATTACAGATCATCCAATACCAACAACGCCAATACCGACAACAATACCACCAAGCATATTTCATTTCATATTTTTAATATTCTTTTTTTTAAATTTTAATCAAACATATATGTCAAATATAAATAAAATTTGAATTCTTTGTAATCTAAATTTTTATCATATCATTAAAATCATACTGATATTCTGCATGATTATATCTATATAATCTATTTGCATGATTATACGTAGTATATTTTGCATGATTATATTTATGTAAATATATTTCTCATGATTGTATCTACGTAATACAAATAGAATCCTGTTGCAGTACCGTGCAGTACCTGCGCAAATCTCATAGCTGCAAGAGTGCAAAATCCGGCGTTAAATGAAGGTGATGGAAAACTTATTATTGAATATACGGCAAATGAAATGGGTTGTCGACTTGCTAAAATTTATGCACTACCAGTGATGTAAGTGGATTATATCACTTTGCCATAACAATTATATTACTTTGAAAATTATCTCGACAATTGCTATATATACTTTAGCTGTTATAAATTAGCTTTTTAATTGCTTAGATTATTAGCAATTGCTAAAATTGTTCGCAGTATCAGTGATGTAAGTGGATTATATCATTTTGCCATAACGATTATATCACTTCGAAGACTCTCTCAACAATTTCTTTCCTATAATATATACTTTAATTGTTATAATTTAAATTTTTAAGTGCTTAAATTATAAACAATTACACCAATGCATATAAATTAGGATATATTTTTTGATTTATTTAATAAATCTCAAAAGAATTTTTGATTTCAAATGAATGAAATTGGTATGATAAAATGCTAAATTTTATTATATGCAATTGTAATTTTTGAAGAAAAAGAAAAAAATGAAAACAATCAGTAATCAAACTTTATTTAATGATATTTTCAATAATAATATAGTTAAAATGAATAGAATTGCTAATTTTAATATTTGCAAAAGTCACAAATAAATCTTTTAAAATTATTTTCAAAAACAGTAATGATTAAAGAAATTTTAATTTCATATAAGATAATAATTTTATCAGATAAATATGGAAGTTGTAATCTATTTTATAAATACATTTTAACTTCATATAAGATAATAATTTTATCAGATAAATACGGAAGTTGTAATCTATTTTATAAATACATTTTAACTTCATATAAGATAATAATTTTATCAGATAAATACGGAAGTTGTAATCTATTTTATAAATACATTTTAACTTCAATAAGATAATAATTTTATCAGATAAATACGGAAGTTGTAATCTATTTTAACGGGATGAAAAATATGCCAGTTGCTTCAAGTATTGATGGTACTGTATCTATTCCGTTGATATGCCGTGATAATCGACGTTTCCGTGTTGATGGTTCACGTGTTAATGTTGAAAGTGTTACATGTCTTTCACGAGGTTTCCTTTTTTTTTTTATTGATAATTAATTATGATAATTGATAATACTTCTTTAATGTACGTATATTTTTACACTTTTATTAAATGATTCAACGAAAAATATGCTTATTTTCCATAATTTATAATTTATAAATTTTCCAATTTTCTTACAAAATGATTTTTTTATTTTTTTAAAGATTTAATAAAATTTCAAAAATTTTAGATCTTCCAATAGTACCAACAATAATTCCAACATTGCCAACAATAAAACCACCACCTGTACCAGTACCAACAACCAGTAAGAATTTGATTACTTTTTAATCTAAACTAAATTATGAAAAATGATATACAAAATTTTTTTATCATTATCAACTTATATTTAAAGATTAAAAAATATGTACCATTTTTTTTTATTATATATTTTGACGTATTTATTTTTTACAAAAATTCATCTAATACGTATGTTGCATACGTTTAGACGTGAAATATAATTTACAAAATTTTATTTATCTTTTTAATCCATTGGTTTGAAAATTTCAGTACCACCCATAACACCTGCACCAATACCACCAACAATAAGTAAGAAATATTTGAAATTATTTTTTTAAATTATAATTACATTTAAGAAAGTGAGAATACATATTTATTATCATACTGACTATTTAAAAAATGAGAATACGTAATATCTCTTACACGTATATTTAATGTTATATAAATTTTTTTTTTTTTGATAAATTCATATATATATAAAACGTAAAAAAAAAGTATGTGATAAATACGTGTATTGTGGATATGTGCCTAGTGAATACGTGTGCAAACGTGAAATAAAACTCAAACGTATTCTTTTTAAATTTATTATAATAAGAAATTTCAATATAATTTCATTAATAAGTGTGTGATGTATACGTATGTATTGAATACGTGAATATATGTGCGATGAATACGTGTGTAAACGTGGAATAAAACTCAAACGTATCATTTTTTCAATTTAATACAAATAAAATTTCAATAAAATTTCATTAATAAGTATGTGATGGATACGTATGCATTCACGTTTGCGACAAATACGTGTGTAAACGTGGAATAAAACTCAAACGTATCATTTTTTTCAATTTAATACAAAGTGATACGTAGCATTCACGTTTGCGACAAATACGTGTGTAAACGTGGAATAAAACTCAAACGTATCATTTTTTTTCAATTTAATACAAATAAAAATTTCAATAAAATTTCATTAATAAGTATGTGATGGATACGTATGCATTCACGTTTGCGACAATACGTGTGTAAACGTGGAATAAAACTCAAACGTATCATTTTTTTCAATTTAATACAAATAAAATTTCATAAAATTTCATTAATAAGTATGTGATGGATACGTATGCATTCACGTTTGCGACAAATACGTGTGTAAACGTGGAATAAAACTCAAACGTATTATTTTTTTCAATTTAATACAAATAAAAATTTCAATAAAATTTCATTAATAAGTATGTGATGGATACGTATGCATTCACGTTTGCGACAAATACGTGTGTAAACGTGGAATAAAAACTCAAACGTATCATTTTTTTTCAATTTAATACAAATAAAATTTCAATAAAATTTCATTAATAAGTATGTGATGGATACGTATGCATTCACGTTTGCGACAAATACGTGTGTAAACGTGGAATAAAACTCAAACGTATCATTTTTTTCAATTTAATACAAAAAAATTTCAATAAAATTTCATTAATAAGTATGTGATGGATACGTATGCATTCACGTTTGCGACAAATACGTGTGTAAACGTGGAATAAAACTCAAACGTATCATTTTTTCATTTAATACAAATAAAATTTCAATAAAATTTCATTAATAAGTTTGTGATGATACGTATCATTCACGTTTGCGACAAATACGTGTGTAAACGTGGAATAAAACTCAAACGTATCATTTTTTTTCAATTTAATACAAATAAAATTTCAATAAAATTTCATTAATAAGTATGTGATGGATACGTATGCATTCACGTTTGCGACAAATACGTGTGTAAACGTGGAATAAAACTCAAACGTATCATTTTTTTCAATTTAATACAAATAAAAATTTCAATAAAATTTCATTAATAAGTATGTGATGGATACGTATGCATTCACGTTTGCGACAAATACGTGTGTAAACGTGGAATAAAACTCAAACGTATCATTTTTTTTTCAATTAATACAAATAAAATTTCAATAAATTTCATTAATAAGTATGTGATGGATACGTATGCATTCACGTTTGCGACAAATACGTGTGTAAACGTGGAATAAAACTCAAACGTATCATTTTTTTCAATTTAATACAAATAAAAATTTTCAGCACCACCATTATGTACTGTATGTGAAAATTTATATTAAAAAAAAAAAATTTTGCAATTAAATGAAATGAAATGATGCAGTAAAGATTGAATATTCGAAAGGTATTGATGGTTGTCGGTTAGCAAATATCGTTTGTGGTAATGTTAAGGTTTGAATATATTTTAAAAATTTTTTATTTTATTTTTTTAATTAATTAATTTTTAATTAATTAATTTTTCGATTAATTAAAAATATTTTATTTTATTTTTTTTTTTTGGTATCTTTTCATTTGTTTTAAAATTTTGTTCATAAAAGAATTATTTCATTATGGAAAAAATGAAAAAAAAAAAAAAAAATTTTTTTTTTGAATAAATAGCCAGGAGCTGTTGCAAGGATATATTTCAACGATGAGACATATTTACCATTCATAGCTGATACTACTGGTGAAGCACAATTAGACGTATTTTGTAATGATAATGCTCGATGGCGAACATTTGAATCGAGAATTAATATAGCAAGCATTTCTTGTACCGTATTAGGTAAAGAAATGAAATGATAAATGCCAAAAAAAAAAAAAAAAACTGATAATTTCTGATACTGATAATTTCGGATAAAAGTACGATGAAGTTTTTTTTTTTTTGTGATTTAAATTTCAATGTAAATTTATGGCATTTTTTTTTCACTTTACAATAAATTCATAAATTGTTAAATAGTTGATTAACAGTGTTAACAGATCTATTAGTTAATGATAATTATTATCAATTTTTTTTTTCAAGACAAATAGATTTAGAATAATTTCAGTTACACCACCGATACCAATTCCAACGAAACCGATACCCCATCACCATTACCACCTGTAACAACACGACCAACAATTGTAAGCTTTACGTAAAAAAACGTTTTAGATTGTGAATTCTCGAAATATTCACTCTCGAGACTCATTCTCATATATATTTTCGAGACTCATTTTCATATAAAAGTGATAATTTTAAATTTAAAAAAAAAAAAATTCATTTTTCATCTGTCTATTTTCCAAATTAATTTATATTTTATTGAAAATAATTTAGGCTTAGATTTCAAATTCAAGAAAAAAAAAAGAATTGATTTCCCATTTTTCTTTCCTGATTTCATTCATATATATTCCTGGATTTAATTTAAGCCTATAATTCAAAATTGAAAAAATAAAAAAGAGAATTGATTTCTCATTTTTTTTCTTGGCTTATTTTGAATTCAATTCAAGTGCAAATTTCGAATTCAAAAAAAAAATAATTTAAGTTAAAGTTTAAGCTTGGCTTAAAAAAGCTCGTCATTTTCGATCAAAACTAAATTTATTTACAACTCTTTATAAGATTCATTGCAAAAAAATATAATACTGATACTGATAAAAAAAATACTGATAAATAATACTGATAAAAGAAAGAACTTCCATTTATTAAAATATCTTTCAAAATGTTAAGCCAAATTAAGTTTTTTTTTTTTTATAAGAAATCAAAAATCCGATTTAAAAGTAATCCTTATGAGTTCATCTTCAACTAAAATTTCTCTTATTTTTTTTTTTTTTTTGATTCAAGAAAACATGTATAATAAATAATAAAATAAATTGTGCATTATTTTATGCGTTATATATTTACGTGATATAGAAATGTTTATTACGTGAAAAAACATTCTAGAATAATCCTTGGTTTACGTGATATAGAAATGTTTATTACGTGAAAAAACATTCGAGAAATAATCATTGATTTACGTGATATAGAAATGTTTATTACGTGAAAAAAACATTCGAGAAATAATCATTGATTTACGTGATATAGAAATGTTTATTACGTGAAAAAACATTCGAGAAATAATCATTGATTTACGTGATATAGAAATGTTTTTACGTGAAAAAACATTCTAGAAATAATCATTGATTTACGTCATATAAATGTTTATTACGTAAAAACATTCTAGAAATAATATTGATTTACGTCATATTTAGTTTTTTACGTAAAAAAACATTTTAGAAACAACCTCCCAATTACCTAATATATGAATGTTTATTTTGTATGTAATAAACAACGGGATTTAATAACGGGATTTAACAACGGGATTTTCTTATCAGTATTATATTTTTTGTAATAATTTAAGATTATATATTTATTTATTATATATTCTAAGCTTTCTAAAAGTTTAGAAATAATCCCTGATGATAATGGTAATGATAATTCCTGATTTATATTGATATAACAAACGTTTAGAAATAATCCGTAGTGATTATGATGATAATAATGATAATGATGCTGAATGAAAGCATAAAAATGTCGTAATATTATTTGAAAAAATTTCAAAAAATGATTTAAAAATTTAAGATTATATATTTAGTAAAAAAAATATTACTAAAAATACGGTTTTTTTTTTTCTCATCAAAAATTAAAATATTCGACGCAAAAATATTCCTCAGAAATTCGCTCGCAAACATATTCCTCAGAAATTCGCTCGCAACATATTCCTCAGAAATTCGCTCGCAAACATATTCCTCAGCGCTCGCAAAAATATTCCTCAGGAATTTGGTCGCAAAAATATTCCTCAGGAATTTGGTCGCAAAATATTCCTTAGGAATTCGCTCGCAGGAATTTAGCTCGCAAAAATATTCCTCAGGAATTTGGTCGCAAAAATATTCCTCAGGAATTTGGTCGCAAAATATTCCTCAGGAATTTGGTCGCAAAAATATTCCTCAGGAATTCGCTCGCAAAGATAAATCATTATGAATTCGCTCACAATTTTAATTAATTTAATTTAAATTTTTTTTTTGATTTAAGAAAGTTTATATTTGCACAAAAATTAAGCTCACAATCTTATTTTAATTTAATTTAATTTCTTTTTTTTTTGATTTAAGATTTTTGCATGAAAATTAAATTTATACTAATTATTATGCATTAGCATATTTAAATGATAGATGAAACATATGCTTATTTATGAAAAAAAAAAAACAATTTGGAAATAATCGAACAATGAATAATTCGAGAAATAAAGCCAACAAATATATATTTGTTGGCTAATAAGAAGAAGATCAAGGAAATCAATCAATCAATCAATAAATCAATCAATCAATAAATCGATCAAGTTTCAAAAAAAAAAAATTTTTTTTTTTTCTACATTTTTCAAATTCTTTTTCTAGCAACCAACAATACCTACAACAATACCAGGATGTATAACAAAATGGACAACATGGGGTCATTGGTCAATTTGTACTGATACATGTGGTGCATACGGAACACGACAACGTTTTCGTAGTTGTGAGCGAAATCGTGAGGAATGTTTTTGTCTCGGGTATTTTAGTTTAATTACTTTATTAACATTCTATTTGGTATGATAGAGAAAAAGAAAAAATTTGCCAAATAATCATCTGATAATTTGATTATTTATCAAATGATAAATTTATCATTTGATAAATAATTGCTTAAAAATTGTGTGCAAAAAATTAAAAAGAAAAAAATCGATTAAGTAGCATTTTTTTTTTTAACATTTGATAGTTGTCAATTCTAGAATATATAATTATATCATGTAATTGAATATATGGTCATCAAATTAGGATGATAATTATATGATTAATAATCAATTAATTATAAGGGCATGCTTTTATCATATATCAGTTATATTTTCAAAATTAATTGATTATTTTTATCATATTTGTATATCTTCCCGCACTTAAGGACTTTGTTAATTAGCTAAATTAAAGTATTTAATTTTTAAAACTTTACATATTAGCTAAATTAAAGTATTTAAACTTTTACAACTTAACATATTAAATTAAGGCATTTAAACTTCTATTTAAGTTTTGATTAATCGACTAAATTAAAGTATTTAAATTCTTATTTATATTTAGTACCTTATTATCAACTAACTAAGGTATTTAAATTCTATTAAAATTTTAGCGTATTAGCTAAATTAAAGTTTTCAATTTTTTTTTCTTGAAGTATGAAAGTTTTGGCATTCTTTATTTTTTCTCACTAAACCGTAACCGATCATATCCGATATAAGAATATCATTTCAAAAAAACTTATATAGTATTTGTGAAATTTGAGAAATTTGCTATCATTCATTTTTATTAACTTTTGAAACTTAAAAACGTATCACTTCGTCTTTCTCATGGGACATTTTTAAATTTTATATTTTATTTCCTATCAAATTGTTATCAGCACTGATTAAAAATTGATATGAATAATAATAATAAGGTGGATAAAATATTCAAAAATGTTGCAAAATAAAAATTACATCGAATTTTTTAAAAAAAAAAAACAATAAATTTGCATAAAACTTCATCGTACCTTTTATCTATCTAGTTTATTTATTTATTTATTTATTTTTTTTTTAATTAATAATTAATTTTACTTTTTACCATTTACATTAGAGTTTCATTAAATGATAAAAATAATTATAATAAAAGAAGTATCTGAATTTTATAGATTTTTTTTTTGCTGAAATTTAAATATATTTAGAAAAATGCTATGATTAACTAATTAATTAATTAATTAATTAAATTCATTTCTTAAGGAGCATAAGTGAGACAGAATTTTGCAATCTGCAACCATGCTTATATCCACGAACTGCATGTCGGCCAAATTATATGGTTTCATCGTTGAATCAAAAATTTGTTTGTGTACCAATTCGATGAATTTTATTCGTTTAGTGAAAAGAAAAAAGGAAGGGAATTTTGATAAATAATTTGATAAATATTAATCATTATACAGCAGTGATAATATCAATCAATTCAATCAAACTTAATCGAAAATTTTATTTTTGCAATAAAATTTTGACAAAAATAAATTTAAGCAAAAATTGTTTTGAAAAAAATAAAAAAATTAAAAAGCATAAATATTCATAGTTCGTTAATAAACTTTGTTGCTATTATTTTAATAAAAACAAAACTTTTCATTTTCACACACAGTGAATATAATAACTTATCATATTATCATTTTGTGATACTAATATTAATCAATATAGTAGTGATAATAAGATCAATTCCATCCCAATTAATCAAATTTGTTTTTTTGTAGTAAAATTTTGATAATAATAAATTCAAACAATGTTGCTTTGAAAAAAAAAAAACCCGAACCTAAGTATTCATCTTTCATTAATAAATTTTGTTGTTATTATTTCATTAAAAACAAGATTATTATCATTATCATTTTGTGATAAAAGCATTAAAGCAATATGGTATGATAATATGATAAAGAATAATGGCATAGATTTGCATGATACGATAATAAATAAATTAGTATGGATGTAATAAAATGATAAATAAATCATTATAGATGTGATTATATCATGATAATAGATGAATCACATCAATAATATAACTTATTAGTATTATCGATTTTTAATTAACAGTGTTGATATTTATAGTTTACATCAGTTAATCAAATAATTGTTATTTGGGTGATAAGTTTGACCTTTATCACTGATTTTTCTTCAATTTTTAGCAATGAAAGATTCCATGCATATTGCTTGTGTGATTTGGTGCTCGAATGTAATTATCTCACCATTATAGTTAGTGATAATGATAATAGAGCTTTTAAATTAAGATATTATCAGTATCGATTAAAATATTTCGAAAATGCGATAATACTTTAGGAATATAATTCTTTAGGAACATAGAAAAGTGTAATGTTAGAAATTTAATTAATTTAAAGGAGCTAAATTTAATCATAGTTTCTTGACAAGATTAAATATAAGCTAGAGCGAAATCGAGAATTTATCGAGCAGCATATACATAAATTCCTCATTTCCCAAATGATATCATTCTCGAGCATTATGCTGTAATCAAAGTTGATGCTGTATAATGTTGAAAAGAACGTGTAATGTTAACAGCAAAATTTTTATCAGTTGTATATACTTATCCAGTATCATTAAACAATAAATATTTGATAAAAATTTTGAAAAATTTTTATATATTTCAAGAATAAAAAATGACAAATTTAAAATTTATAAAATCAAAAAAAAAAAATAGCAAAAATTTATTACACAATTATCAAAAAATATAACAATAAAGAAATAATTCAAATAATAAAGTCAGAAGAAAAAAAAATTCTCGAGAAAAATTTAAAATAAAAACTAAAAGCTTTAAAGCTCATGATTGCGAAATTCAATCAAAAAAAAAAAATCAAAAAAAAGTAATCATATCAGGGCAAATCAAAAAATGCTTCTATAATATTTTTCATAAAAATACAACGATAAGTCATTCGAAAAATTTTTTTTTAAATTACAAAAATCAAAATATCAATTAAATTCGAAATTTTAAATACAAACATTAAAATATAATTGTTAATATAAAAATGTAAATTCAATATTAAATTAATGCAAATTATTTCAAAATTATTTAACAATATATAATCATTTTAAAATCAATTAATCAACAGACTGATAAAAAAAATCTCATTCAAAAATTATTTTAGTAATACATGATCATTTTGAAATCACTTAATCAATAGATCGATTAAAAAATCATATGATTATTTCAAAAATTATTTAATAATACCTAATCACTTAATCAATAGATCGATTAAAAAATCATATGATTATTTCAAAAATTATTTAATATTACATGATCGTCTTGAAATCAAAATTAATCAATAGATTGATAAAAAAATCATACGATAATGATAAAATTTTATCATTTGATTTTTCTATGTATATATATATATACTTAATATTTACATTCAATTGTTAAGAAATTTTGTCCTATAATGTTTGAATATGTTTTATTTAGCAAAAATAATTGAAAGGAAAGTAAACAATGAAGAAAGTAAACAATGAATAATTGTTGGTTAGAGAATTTGGTGATATTGACGATTCATACGAAAGGCAATAATAATGATTATTCCATTTATAACGATTACATCGAATGCTCATTTTAACAAATAATAAAGCTATCTTTCTCTTGAATTATTCAATTTTCTATTATCATTATCATTATCATTTTTTTTTTTTTGATATAAGCATAAGCATCATTTTATCATTTCATTTATTGATTGAATTATTTAATTAATTATTTATTTGCTTAATTATTTAATTAATTATTTATTTCCTCATTTATTTGTTTATTTATTTGTTCATTCATCCATTCATTTATTCATTCATCCATTCATTTATTCATTCATTCATTCATCATTCATTCATTCATTCATCCATTTATTCATTCACTCATTCATTCATTCATCCATTCATTCATTCATTCATTCATCATTCATTCATCCATTCATTCATTCCATCCATTCATTCATTCATTCATTCATTCATTCATTCCATCCATTCATTCATATTCATTCATTCATTCATCCATTCATTCATTTATTTCATTCATTCATTCATTCATTCATTCATTCATTCATTCATTCATTCATTCATTCATTCATGCATTCCATCCATTCATCCATTCATCATTCATCCATTCATTTATTCATTCATCATCCATTCATTTATTCATTCATTCCACTCATTCATTCATCCATCCATTCATCCATTCATCCATTCATTTATTCATTCATTCATCCATTCATTTATTCATTCATCCACTCATTCATTCATCCATTCATTCATTCCATTCATTCATTCATTCATCCATTCATTTATTCATTCATTCATTCATTCCATCCATTTATTCATTCATTCATTCATCCATTTATTCATTCACTCATTCACTTATTCATCCATTCATTCATTCATTCATTCACTCATTCATTCATCCATCCATTCATTCCATCCATTCATTCATTCATTCATTCATTCATTCATTCCATCCATTCATTCATTTATTCATTCATTCATCCATTCATTCATTTATTCATTCATTCATTCATTCATTCATTCATTCATTCATTCATTCATTCATTCATTCATGCATTCCATCCATTCATCCATTCATCCATTCATCCATTCATTTATTCATTCATTCATCCATTCATTTATTCATTCATCCACTCATTCATTCATCCATCCATTCATCCATTCATCCATTCATTTATTCATTCATCATCCATTCATTTATTCATTCATCCACTCATTCATTCATCCATTCATTCATTCCATTCATTCATTCATTCATCCATTCATTTATTCATTCATTCATTCATTCCATCCATTTATTCATTCATTCATTCATCCATTTATTCATTCACTCATTCACTTATTCATCCATTCATTCATTCATTCACTCATTCATTCATCCATTCATTCATTCCATCCATTCATTCATTCATTCATTCATTCATTCCATCCATTCATTCATTTATTCATTCATTCATCCATTCATTCATTTATTTATTCATTCATTCATTCATTCATTCATTCATTCATTCATTCATTCATTCATTCATTCATTCATTCATTCATTCATTCATTCATTCCATTCTAATCATTCAATCGTTTTATTTTCTTTCATAAATTTGATAAGAAATGGAGAAAAAGTGAAATAAAAAAAGGACGAATGAATGAAAGGAATGGATGGAATGGAATGAGTAAGAATTTTTATTCAAATGTGTCTTTTAATTCATTTCATATTCTAAAAAAAGAAAATAAAAAAAAAAAAAGACTTCTCAATCAAATCATTTGAAGGAAAAATGAAGCATTTTTTTTTCTTTTCCCTTCTTCTCTCTCTCCCTCTCTTTCCCTCTCTCTCTCTCTCTCTTTCTTTTCTTCTCTTTTTTTTCCTTCTTCTTTTTTTACAAATTCATATTTGTTTAGTGAAAGTTATATGATCGATTTGTATTTGTATCTAACGGATGGAAATTGAAAAGTGAAAAATGAGAAGAGAAAAA
Source organism: Dirofilaria repens (assembly GCA_008729115.1). Classification (NCBI taxonomy): domain Eukaryota; kingdom Metazoa; phylum Nematoda; class Chromadorea; order Rhabditida; family Onchocercidae; genus Dirofilaria; species Dirofilaria repens. The sequence continues at coordinate 21,684 of SNRZ01000100.1, forward strand.
TGCAAAAAAAGGCATTTTTGGTTTTATTGAATATAAAGAGGCCAAAATGAATGAATGAATGAGTGAATGAATGAATGAGTGAATGAATGAATGAATGAATGAATGGATGAGTGAATGAATGGAATGAATGAATGGGATGAATGAGTGAATGAATGAATGAATGAATGAATGAATGAATTATTGATTCGTTATCTTTTGATAATATTTCGTGAAATATTATCAATGATGTATATCCTTATTTCCTCAATTATTGATTCGTTATCTGTTGATAATATTTCGATTCGTTTCTTTTGATCATATATGACGAAATATTACGAATGATATATATTCTTAATTCTTTAATTATTGATTCGTTATCTTTTAATCATATTTCACGAAATATTATCATTGATATGTCATACCTATTTCTTCAATTATTGATTCGTTATCATTTGATAATATTTCCTGAAATATGATGCTTCATTTTATTTCTTGCTATCAATAACATTTGCATTAAATCAATAATCATTTGTTACATTTTTATAATATTTCATCTAATTATCACTGATAATTGTTACGTTTAATTGTTTAATTGCATTAAGGCAAATAATTTTGATAATATTTTTTATGAAATATATTTCAATTAATAATATTTATATTTTATCATATTATCATGAAATTATTAATAATACTTATACTTACATCATTTTATCAATACTACTGATTATATTTTCTGTAAAATAGTACGAATTAAAATTATCATCATTATTATTATGAATTATCATCATCATTATTATTATGAATTATCATCATCATTACTATTTGATGAAATTTTTATCATCATTATTATTATTAAATTATTATTATTATTGCGTGTAAATGTTATGATTATGATTATGATAAGCTAATGATAGTTTTTTTCAATCGCTTGATAATTTTTCTCGTAAATCATCCGAAGGAAATAGATTTTCCGAAATTTTAAAAAAATTTTTAACAAATTGAACTATTTGATTTTAAGATTAATCAATGAATATCGTACAAAAAAAAAAAATTGATTATTTGATAAGCTAATGTTTTAATAATTTTCATTGATTATTTTATTTATTTGCATATATGATAATAACAATTCTTGCCCTATATATATCGTACATCTCATGAGAAATAGAAAATGATAAAATATCAGTTTAATTTGTCAGATATCATGAAAATGATTTAAATATGCTAACAAAGTGTTAGTATAGAACAGAAATAAAATATTATTAGCCTGATTGTAATTCTATTTCCTATTATCACAATTGATTGATAAAATCAAAAAACTAAGATAAGATAAGATAGCAATTCAACTTATTGATATTATCGAAAAAATTAAGATAGATAGGCGAAATTTTTTAAATAAATTAAATTCATTAAAATGGCAAATGATAATTTTTTTTTAAATAAATTAAATTCATTAAAATAGCAAATGATAATTTTTCAACGATGATTATTGATTTAATCATTACATTAACAGGAATATAATATTAGCTTACAATTGAATTTGACAAATTGTGAAAAAAAAAATGGCCTGGTCACCATGGCTAATCATATTCGTTATCATTGCTTGCCTAATGATAATTGCTAGTATTATCGTGGCTATATTTTATTTCAGATTGATAACAAACGAAAGATAATGTTAAAAGGTTGATATTTTTTTAATTATTTTCATTTTTTTTATAATAAAAATTAATTTCACACATTAAATGAAATATAAATGAAAACTTAATGAAATTACAAATTGCTCTCTGATAATGCTTTCATTATCATTTATTCCTCAAGTATGAGATATATATGATAAAGGAGATGTTACGAAATGAGCAAACATAAATTTCGTTTAATCGCTTATAATTTAATTGACTTAATTTTCGGCTTAATTGACCTTTGACTTACTTATATGATGTTATTAGATGAGAAAATATAAATTTCGTTTAATCGCTTATAATTTAATTGACTTAATTTTCGGCTTAATTGACCTTTGACTTAATTTATGTTTGTTTTCTTTTCCTTTTTTTCTTTCGTATTTTCATTATTTCGTTTTTTATTTTTATTTCAGAGAATTATCCTACACCACAAGAATTGTGAATACTCTGATATTATATTATTAACTGCATATTACATTATCAATATTATTATCGATATTGTCGATAAAATTATCAAATGAAATTGGCTGATATTTTCCGTCATTATCATAAGCGATATTATAGGATAATAATTGATAATAATTATTAATTTTAACTATTAGCATTATCTTATGCTTCTAATTTGTGGTTTTACACTTAGCTTTATTAATCTTTTACTTTTTAATTTTTAAAAATTTGAAAATGAAGGAAAATAAATGAACTTAATAATTTTTCATATCGATTTTGATTATAAATTAAACTTATGAAATTATCTGATAAAAATTTCATATCGATTACTAATTTGTTTGGATGAAAAAATTTCAAATCCTTTCTTAAAGTTTGTTAGATTAATCGATTGATCGATTGATTGATTGATTGATTGATTGATTGATTACTTATTTTTCATGTATAATTTATCGATAAAAAGCAGTTTTTGTTTCACTTCCTACTGATTAATTTTGTCTAGATGAAAAATTTGAAGTTTTTTTCTCAAAGTTTATTGATCGATCGATCGATTGATTGGTTGATTTATTTATTTATTTTACATGTATGTATTGACTGATGGAAAAACAGGTTGTTGTTCATTACTTACTGATTAATGCTTACTGATTAATTTTGTCTAGATGAAAAATTTCAAAGTTTTTTTTCGAAGTTCATTGGTTGATTAAATGATCGATTGATTTTTCATGTATATTCATTTTTAAAATATATATTATTTCGATACACAAAAAAAATGAAAAGAAAAAAATGCATATTTCGATTTTTCAATTTAATCACTTTTATCAATTTAATCAAAACTTTTATCAATTTAATCAAAAGCTAACTATTGATCATCTTTTAAACTTCTGCAATATCATTATTTATGCAATTGTTTTTTTATCATTGATTAATTCATTCTTTTTTGTTAAAATTATCATCAACTTTTTTTTATCCATTTTACATTTTTCCATCATATTAATTAAGCATATTTTATAAAATTTAATGCAAAAAAAATTCTCTATCAATTGTTTATTTATATTAATCTTTCATTTGAAATATCATAAATTTTATCAATGATATATAATTCAGCTTTATGAATAATTTTGAAACATTATAAATTTAATCAATGATAAACAATTCAACTTTACGAATGATTTTGAAATAAATGTAAATATCATAAATTTATTCAAATGATAAATAATTCAATTTTATCAGTACTTTCGAAAATATTTTAATTTATCAAGATTAAAAGAAATCATTTTTATTATGAATAATTATGCTGTGATGCAATAGTAATATTATTTTTTAATTCTGATTATTCTTATCTGATAATTTGCAAAATATGCTCAATTAGTCTTTTTTATTTTAAATTCTAAAATTACTGTTTTTTTTTTGCTCTAAATGCTTTTATTAATAAGTAATTGATAATGTTATCATTTTCATCATATCATAATCATCATATTTTCTTAGCTTTAATAATTGTAAAAGAAGGGGAAAAAACGTTGCGATTATTTTAGTCAATGTAAATTAATACAATGTTGAATTGAATTAAATCATTATAATTGGAAATGAAAAACAAAAAAAAATTTATAATCAAATTAATCAATTAATTAATTAATTAATTAATTAAGCAATAAAAATAACAGTCTTGATTAATTTCTTCTTTCTTTTCAATAAAAAAACAATCCAATTTGGATATATATCTATTAAGTTTCATTTAAATTTTTTTTTCAAAAAATAATAAAATACAAATTAAAATAGTTTTGTTTACTTTTGCTTTCTTTTGTTTTGTTTTGTTTTGTTTTTTTTCATAAAAACTGTTTATTTTATTGATATTTTGTAATAATATATTTATGAATGAATAAATCACTGATAAAGAAATGAATAATTCACTGATAAAGAAATGAATAAATCACTGATAAAGAAATGAATAAATCACTGATAAAGAAATGAATAATTGAATGAAAATAAATGAATAAATGACTGATAAAGAAATGAAATAATTGAATGATAAATAAATTGAAATAATCATTTCAGCAAAAGTAAACAATATTTTTATCATGCTTTTGCGGTTGTTGTTGTTATTTGATGATGATGATGATGATGAATGATGATGATGAGTGACACCTAATGGCGCACATTGTCCTTCACATTCCGCTCCTTGTCGAAATATTTGTTTTGTTTTAAATCATTTCCAACTTCGTAGTTTACAACACCGACACCATTTAATGTTACCTATATAAATCTTGCGATATTATATTTGCTGCACTCTTCTTACGTAAACAGTTACGTAAATAGCGTAAAAATTTAAAGACTTGTATAAATAATAATAATAATAAATAATTAATAGTAATAATAAATAATAATAATAATAATAATAATAATAATAATAATAATAATAATAATAATAATAATAATAATAATAATAATAATAATAATAATAATAATAATAATAACAATAACAATAATAATAATAATAATAATAATAATAATAAATAATAATAATAATAATAACAATAATAATTAATAGCAGTAATAATAATAATAATAAGTAAAATAATAATAATAATAGCATAATACTAACAATAATAATAATAATAATAATAATAATAATAATAATAATAATAATAAAATATAATAATAATAATAATAATAATAATAATAATAATAATAATAATATAATAATAATAATAATAATAATATAATAATAATAATAATAATAATAATAATAATAATAATAATAATAATAATAATAATAATAATAATAATAATAATAATAATAATAATAATAATAATAATAATAATAATAATAATAATAATAATAATATAAAATAATAATAATAATAATAATAATAATAATAATAATAATAATAATAATAATAATAATAATAATAATAATAATAATTAATAATAATAATAGTACTAATAGTAATAATAATAATACTAATAATAATAATAATAACAATAACAGATAGATATTATGTTGTATTTATGCATTATTTCTTGATAATTAAAAATTAGACTTACAAATTAAGACAACTAATAATAGTTACTATATTTATTGATACTACTTCTACGTCAACAATTTCTACGTAAGTGAAGTTTACTTTAAAAAAAAAATAAATAAATAAATAAAAGAAAATATAAATAATAGATATTATATTATATTTATATTATTTTTTTATATAAATAATTGTACAAAGATCATAAAAATTAAAATTATCTTTGCTCATTTTTAGTTATCATATGAAATAAATACAAGCATTTTCATTTTGGTTAACATATATTGATAAAGCATTATCTAGAAGTTTTTAATTTGTATATATTGATAGAGCATTATCATAGAAGCTTTTAATTTACATGTATTAATAAAACATTACCATAGAAATTTTTAATTTGCATATATTGATAAAGTATTATCACTAAAAAATGATATAAAAAGATAAGTGTTAAGTTTACTTACCTCTACACTATATTCTTCTTTTTCGAACTTATTATCTGAGCCTTTTGAAAATGTTTTTATTTGAAATGGTCCTAAGCCACATTCATCAGCTTTTTGTTGAAAGATTAATCGTTCGTTTTTATTCAAAATCTTTCTAAAAACAAAGTCTGGAAAAGAAAATATATATATGTATTGATTATTGATTGATTGATTGTATTTCACTTGATCATCAATTGCTCTTATCATTTAAGTAATCAATTTAGAAAAAAAAATATCAAATAAAATTAAAATATAAGTATAACATTCGCTATAGCTATGAATTGTAGAGTTAGTTATACTGAAATGATAATCATTGATAAGATTTTATCTTTTACAATAAAAATAAACTTAAATATTTTATTACAAGAAACTATCAGAGAGAATGAAAAAAGCGAAAGCATAAATTTTTTTCATTTCATAAATAAGAAATTTTACTTAGTTTTTCTTTTTTTTTTCATTTGAAAAATAAAATTTTTTCATTCCAAAAAAGAAAAATTTGAACAACTAACTTTTCATTAGTTTCACCATTTGGCGCAATAATTTGCGCCTTAAATGGCGTTTCAGTAAGTGATTTTACACGTAAAATAATATCACATCCGCTTGTTGTTTGAATCATTGAAAGTGATAATAGACCGAAGCAAAATATAACTGATAATATCATCTTGCCTTAAAAAAAAAAAAAAAAAAAGCATTTTATATTATAATAATTTATTGAAAGTGAAAATATTTTATGAAATGATATATTGAAGAGTAAAACATTATGATTTAAATGATAATTGATTTTATTGATAAGAGAATGAATATGATTATTAGATTTTTATCCATTGATAAGATTAACTAGTTAAATGATATCAAACGGAAAAATTTAGTTATAGCTAAAAAATTTTATTTAAATGATTGATTTTTCTTGTTAATTTGATATTTGAATAAAGCAATGTATACGATTATTTTTTACAGTATCACTTTTCTTTTTCCTATAGTAGCAGTATTTATAAGAAATGAGGAAAGTAATACTGTAATAAAAGATTGTTTCTCGAAAGCATAGTGGAGAATTGTACGATTCAATACTACTGTAATATAAATTAGACAACAAAAATAGCAGTGATAAACGAAGTCTTTGAATACTTCTAAATGAGAAAGTACAGTAATAATAATGATTGTTTTTTATCATTCCTTATCAAATAGTTACTATTAATAAGAAACTTAGTGGGACTTCTTGTCTTTTGGTTATCATTGTTTATCAAATGGTCACTATTGATAAAAAGCTTTGTTAGACTTCTCATTTTTATATTATAATGAATGAAATTTATTTTGCAATTGATAACTATTTGATTTGTTGATCAATTCACTTTTTCAGCTCTAATCTAAAAATTATTGGTTCAGTCTTAAAGATAACTATCATATTATCAATACAATAATAGATCCCATGTTATTGATTTCGATTTGATCTAAAATGATATACTGAAGTGATATGATATACTTTTATTTCAAAATACATATATATAGCAAAATATTTCATTTTCTTTTTTTTTTTTTTTTTTTTTGAAGATCAAAAAGAAAATGATATATTGATAAATAGATAAAAAGTAAAGAAATTGCCGATATGTTGGCGTTGTTGCTTTTCAGAAAACAAATTGAAATTGTAACATTCTCGACTTTCTCAAAAATATAAATATATTTCTATTTGGTACTTTTATCAATATACTAACAAATATATCGATTAATGCAAATTGACTATGTCAATTCAGTTATCAATTCCAACATTTTACTGATCAAATCTCTTTATCAGCATTCTCTCATCAATCTTTTCGTAAATTAATCATTGATTCATTCCTTTCATTTATGCAATTTGTATGCATATCGAGAGTATAACAGATCTCGAGCATATTTAGAATAGCGTTCAAAAATTTGACTAGGAAAAAATACAACTATATTAAATTATATGTAAAATAACAATATAAAATAAATAAAAAAATTATGCATCAATTAATTTAACAAAAAAAAAAAAAAAACGAAAAACAATATCGTATCAAAAGTTTCCATTGAATTTGTTTGAAATTTCATTTAAATAATAAAAAAGGATTTGATCATATTGATAGTTTATGAGTATGATAATGATGATGATAATATGCAATGATAATGATATTAATGGTAAATAAAAAAGTCAGCGATCGAAAAAAAAGACAAAAAAATGAACGAGAAAAAATAAAAAGTCCAATAATTATAGAAAATTAGAAGAAAAAAAATTCTTCCTAATCGTTTATTTGATAATGATAATGATAATATGCAATGATAAATGATATTAATGTTAAATAAGAAAGTTAGCGATCAAAAAAAAGTTCGATAATTATAGAAAATTAGAAGAAAAATTCTTTCTAATCATCTATTTCATAATGATAACGATAATATGCAGTGATAAATGACATTAATGATAAATAAAAAATTTAGCGAGAAAAAAATAAAAAGTCTGATAATTATAGAAAATTGGAAGAAGAAAAAAGAAAATTCTTCTCAATCATTTATTTACTTACTATAAAATAAAATAATTTCGAAATAGTTCTAATTTCTGCAAAAAAAAAAAAACAAATAATTTTAGGAAAACTAAAAAAAAAAAATTTCAGGAAAAAAAATTTGAAAAGAATGATATTAATCTAAATTTTCTATGAAATAAAACACTTACTCTGTTGCTGCACTAAGTGGTCGTTCTCGAGAAATATAAAATTGCAAACCAAAAAACAAAAATTCTCGAGAAATATAAAATTGCAGACAAAAAGAAAAAAACAAAAAGATGAAACGATGAAAAGATGATATCGGAAGAATGATAAATAATTAATATCAATCAAAATTGATTTGCAGCTGTTGTTATTTTTTTATTTCTATCCACAATCGTATGAACTTTAAAAATTTTTTCAATAACAATATTTGCCTATTATTTTATTATGATATTTATAATAATATTTTACAAAAATCTCTTATCATTTTATTTGCCTTTTTTATTATTAAAAAAAAATTAATCTATTTTTAATTAATTGTTTATTTTCCCTTCTTTCTCTCTCTCTCTCCTCTCATCCTCTTTCTCTCATTCTCTCTCTCCTTTCCTGTCTCTCTCTCTCCGACTCTTTTTTTTTCGTTCAAAAATTTTCATAAATAAAAAGAAATTAAAAGGTTAATGGGAAGGTTTGAAAAAAAAAAATCTCTTTCTCTTTTCCGAATATTTCCATAAACGAAAAGAAATTAAAAGGTTAATAAAAGGTCAAGAAAAAAAAAGTCCTAATTAATATGGACATGAAATTATTGGCTAATAAAAAGTCCTAATTAATATGGACATGAAATTATTGGCTAATTGGGAAAAATAATAAATTAATAAATTGATTAATTTTATCAATTATCATATTAGATTAATGATTTCCATCCAACTCGTCCCAACATATTTAACATCTATTTTTCATTTATTTCGTAAAATATAGCCTATATAGGCTAATTAGAATAAATCGTAATATTATGTATGTTTATAAGTAATAATTGAATAATCTGTATAACTTATTTATAAAATGAACAAAAAAAAATTGTTTAAATTCTAATCTTTACATTTTGCAGAAGGCTTAATTAGAAATCATACCTATTCCAATATTACGTACACAATATTAAAGTAATGAACGTGCATACGAATAAATGTACATTTGCTTTCATATGGAATCTGAATCACTATGGTAGGATGTTGGATTTCATTTTGGATAGAATGCCTAATTCAATTAGAAGCCATATTATTGCAATATTACGTGCACAATCGTAAAGTGATGAACGTGCATATGAATAAGTGTACATCTGCTTTTATATGGAATCTCAATCACTATAATAGGATATTGGATTTCATATCGGGTAGAAGGCTTAATTTAGTTAGAAGTCAAACCTATTCCAATATTACGTGCACAATCGTAAAGTGATGAACGTGCATATGAATGAGTGTACATCTGCTTTCATATGGAATCTGAATCACTATGATGGGATGTTGGATTTCATGATGGGTAAGGCAGATGTAGAATTGTCAGTGTTAAAAGAAATGGTGAGAATTAAGGATTGATTTTAAAAGAATTGATTTTATTAGATACTGTGACCTAGAGTAATGTAGAGGACTATGAATCTTTGCTTCTGGTAGTCTACTAATATAGGATACATTGCTTCTGGTAGTCTACTAATATAGGATACGTAATGTAGAGGACTATGAATCTTTGCTTATGGTAGTTTACTAATATAGGATTTGTAATTTAAGATGTGTGTTAAGTATACATGAAATGACTAAGGTAATATATTCGTGATAAACGTGATAAATGACATTTACCGTATGAATATTTTAGGAAATTTCTAATGGATTCAATGTCATCACATACGATTTTATTGATTCAACCTGTAATGCGAATAGAATCACGTACATGGTCTGATTATGAAACGACTACTGATTGTATGGAAGGTATAAATTTGATTCAAAATTTACTTGATATTAGCTTAATTTTTTGGCATTATCAGTTTTTTACTTTATAAGTCTAATGTATTCCTTGTCTTATCCTTTATTTTTGATTATTAATTCCTTTTCGTATATTCATATTCAACCAGAATATATGGTTTTTTTTTTCCTAGTAATACTATATATGTCCTTCGTTTTAAATACGAAATAACTATCAAGCAAAATGTAATAGTCATTTCTCAAATCTATATGCCCATTTTCAATTTATTTATTATTCAAAAGAAAACATTATGTTAATGATTTCAGGAATATGTAAAATTTTTGAGGAACATTTGAAGAAATTAAATCCGAATTCGGCATCCATAACATACGATGTGCAGAATTTATTTGAATTCATCGATCGTTTAGCTGATTTATCGTGTTTAGTATGGGAGAATACACTAAAAGCTTATGCACCACATAATAAAGATTGGATCAAGGAACAAATTTACACATTATTACGAAGACAAGCTGCTAAATAATTTAGTTATTAATAGGATTTTTGTATATTTAAAGATGGATGGAATAATTTGAGAATTTGCTTCTATATTTGTTTTATCCACTTTCTATTTTTTTTTTATTTGTTACTAATTGTTTTTATTGAAATATATGTTGTTGAGCGATTTATTTTTTAATTAAAAGTTGTTTTTTTTTTTATATTTTTCAATCCTACTCGATCTCTCTCTGCTTTATATTAGTGTTAATCTTAATCCGTTATACGAGTTACAGTACAAAAATATAATAAATTGTTCGTTTATTTATAATTCAAATCTTTAATCCGTATGAAATACTAAGCTTCGTTAATCTCAATTTCCGACGCCAATGAGATCCGTTTTCATATTATATACTTAGTTTATACAACAAATAGTTATAGCTTTATAGGAAGTTAGTTATATAATACATTCCATAGTGTAGCGAAAGATAGGTATATCACAGTTTTTTTTTTCTTAAGATAGATATATTACAGTTTTTTTTTTCTTAAGATAGATATATATCACAGTTTTTTTTAAGAAAGCAATGCTGATGGAGATGAAGAGGGTGTATTATACAAATCGAGAGAAAAAGTCGTGTTCTCGAGATTATAAAAATAAATTCAATACAGATGAGAAGGATATAATGGGAATAGAAGAGGTTATTCTGAATAATATTCATTGAATAATAGTTTTTCCAAAAATAAACTATTTGCTGTTGTTAAATAATGCATTAAATTCGATCTTTTGGAAAACAACAAAATAGTATGATGCATCTGTGTAATAAGAAAAACTGAAATCGAAACTATGAAATATGAAAGAGAAAAAGTGATAAAAGAATATTTGGAATTACCAAAAAAAAGAAAAAAGAAAAATCGGTATCAACGGATCGTTCGCTCCACAAACAATAATCGATAAAAACGATCGTGAAATCATTGCTTATTAAGCCAATAATGGGCATCTATACAATTGATAGGATCTGCAGGATCTAGAGGTGGCAATTGAGCACTAGTACCTTCTGTCTTGAACTGTTCTCGCATATGACGTTTTTCGAGACGAACAGGATCAGTATTTCCTGAATTTTTTTTACAGAACAAATGCTTTGGAATCTTTTGAAAGAAAATTGATAACAATAGTCAGAATAAATTTATAAAATACTGGAAAAAAAAAAGTTATAAAAATAAGCAACTATAAAAATAAGCAACATACCAATAGTAAACGTTTGAGGATCCATTATTTCTTTCACGTTACTGCTACACTCTTCTTTATGATGGACAGTATTATTTTCCTTTTCTATACATTGCCAAGGAAATAATTGCTAAAAATAACAATTTTTATTTTTCTTTCATCAATTAATACGAGTAAATTAAAGTCTATTATGGCAATTATTTGAATGAGAATTTTTCTGATTTCTTTAAATTTTTTCATTTAAATTCATTATCACTCTACCATATGAATTAAATTATAACCAAATTCTTTTAACCAAATTCTATTAACTCATTGTTATATACATAACATTTACTCTTTGAATTCATATTTTAATCAATGAAAAAATTCAAATTGAAATAAGATTAAACCGTTGTTTTCGGTTGAGGCATTGGAGCAGAATAGCTCATTGAAGTAACATCTGTAATGCAAAGTGTGGAATCACATGCTGATGTGATACTGCAATCGGTTTGCATGATAGGTGCTACAGCAGCTGCAGGACGTGGTGTCTGTACAACAATGGAATTACTTGATAATGATCCTATACTTTCCGATAACTGTGGCGTTTGACTCAAATTCATTTCTTCCATTTCTTCAATTTTATTAATGAAAATAAATTTGTCTTGTTTTCTATTAATTTACACTTCTTCTGTAGTTATTTTATTTAAAATTTAAATCGACAATGAATATGATAAACTCCCATGATACTGAATCTACAAAAAATTTGGAATTTTAAGTTGGAAAAATGTCAAATTCTTCGCACTCTATCCTTGTTCCTATACGACGTATTTTATTTTATGTTTTATTTTTTCTCCAAATAAAAATTGTATTCATGAATATGAATACAATTTAATTTTGTAGTCATGGTAAAATTAAATATAAAGTAAGATAGCATACTTATTGATCCGGTAGAAGCGGAATGCAATGTAATCACTTCTGTACTTGAATTGCTTCTTTCAATTTCATTGACTGGATGTGTAGGAGTTAGAGGTGTTGGTAATATTACATCTAATGGTGCATTCATTATATCCTATAAATAAAATTTTTTTTATATATTTTTATTTAGAGAAATTATTTCACTATCATTCTTCAATAAGTAATATTTCAATTTAAGTAAACAAATTAAAAATTCAAGTCTTAATTTAATTTACTATGTAAGCTAATAAAATATAAAGATTTAAGCGGTGAGATACTTACTATAACTGGAGTTGTTCTTGCCGGTACAGCTCGATTATTTGCAATAAATGACTGAAAATGTGTAGCTGATTCTGAAGTATGGGGAGTCATCTTCTAAAATATGATCAAAAAATTGTATAATTTATCGTAATTTATAACTAATATTTGGTAAAATGATAAAGTGTTAATTTGGATATTATAAATAATTTTCATTTCATAACAAGATCTTACCATTACTTGTAAGCAGATAATTCCCATAGGATTTCTTTCCACGATAAATTCTATTATTTTGAAGTTACGATAAATTAGAAAATACTCACTGTATTATCGACAACTGATGGTCCATTCATATCATTGATATTTCTGAGAGGCTGATGCCAAGGTGACGTTTGAAATGTGGTACCTTGAGGATGCTGAAGATATGAATATGATGAACTTATATCCAAATGTTATTTTTTAAGTACAATAAAATTTAATGGAAATAAAAATTATTCGATAATAAATAGAGAAACCAACAATAAGATGATGAGCAGGAAGAACGGCTGATTTCGGAAATGTTGATATAGTGTTAGTTGGTATCACATTTCGAGCAAAATTAGAATGCATCTTATTCGGTGCAAATGGAGAATTATAAACTTCAGGATGTAGAACAGTTCCATCAATTGGTTTCTCAAATTTAATCGGTGCAATGGTATTCAAATCTGATCCTGATCGAAATGTTAAGACACGTTGCTCTGCTAATGCTGGAATTGATGCACAAGGAATATTAGATGGATAATTCAATGGAGCTGACATGGACATCCTGGCTGATGAAGTAGCAACATTTTGCGGTACTGTAATTGATTGTCCTCTATCTAAACCTGGCGTAATTGTAGCCGAAATTGGTTGAGAAATGCAGTGAGTGAGAGAGGTCAGGGGTAAAAGACGAGTGTCAATTTGTTGATTATTAGCAAAAGGTGAACGTATAGCATTATAATTTTGAGGTGTGAAAGTATGTTGATTTCTGGAAAAATGATGATACGGTGAAGTTATAATATGCTGCGGTGCTGAAGAAATGTTGGTAACTTCTGGATGAGCATCTGATGGCTTTGATGCTTGTGATGAATGCGATGATAATACTGTATTACTATGATACATATACGGTTGCGGGATTTCCTTCTCGATACTGCTCAATGAAATATTTGGTACGGACTGATTAGACACAGACGCAAAATGAGACCGCAATGGTAGAGAGCATTGATTTTTAGAAAATTGTACAGTATCAGAGGCGGGTATAGTTTGATTATATAATATTGTATTTCTCTGAAGCGTGTATGGTGTGCTAACGGTATGAGATTCTTGCGTGCCATTAGGATGTCGTATCGGTTGGTTGATCATTGTTTCTCTAGCAATATTATTTCGATAATATTCCAAACAATCTTTTAATCTCAATCCTTTATAATCTGAAACAAAATATTTTTCATATAAAAAAAGATAAAATCAACTGATAAAGGATGATTTTATTTATTCTTACTTCAAGAGTTATGAACCTTAAAAAACTCGAATTCGACTTGAATCTCCTACGAAAAGAAAATATAATGATAATAAAAAGGATGAAAAGTAATCTAATTTTCGCGCACTTTCATTCCTCATATTTTCCAAGCCTACTGATATAGGCTCATTCTCCTGTTTAACATTTTTTCCAGAAGTAGTCCACTTCGCATTAGCAGTAGCACATTCTTCTAATCCTCGTAACATTTCTTTTTCCTTTTCTTTTTTTTCTTCCTCAACTGCAATACAATGTGTAAACTATCTTAGTTTTAAAATTTCATAAATGAGTTAGTTGGATAACATTTTCTAAAATTTCTTTGCACCTACTGTTTTACCTTGTTAACATTAACTAAAACAAAACTCACAAGTAGTTTCGATTGCTTCAATAGCCTCTTCCAAACTTTTCACCATTGAAAATAACGTTGAATAAAATTTTAATCCTTCTTCTGTCTTCTGCAAAACTTCGACGAATACATCATAAGCTGCGGTAAGAGCAAGTACTTGGTCCATACGACTGAAATGGCGATTATGTGTTTTTGAGAACCAACAATAAACAACATTAGCTTACCAATGGAAAAACAATCAATAATGAAAATACCTATTGCTGAAACTACTACAAATTTAGATGCCGATATAGCATGAGATATTTATAAAATAAATATTTGCTGGAAAACTTGCTTTTTATTTTCGTCAATAATCTTTTTGCGATAGTCACCAAAACTTGCATTTGCATCGGTCAATGCAGTGAGTATATTATGTTGTGCAGCAAGATTCATATTAATTAGCGTAGCCGTTTCCTCATGTTTTTTTAGCTCGTTTTCATACAATTCCTATAAGTTACAATCTTCCAATTCTTAATTTTAATAAAAATGAAATTTCTTAACAGATGAATTAATCATGAGTTCAACTAACCGAATTATCTTCATTCTTTTCAGCTAAACATTTTGCGGTAATATCATCATTTAACAAATCATCATTTAATTTCGTAAGGAGAGTACGCCGCTGAGTGCTCATCTCATTTGCCTTATCCAGCATCTTCTTCAACAGTAATCCTTCTTACTATCCGCTGGAAATAAAATTTATATATTTTTGCACAAATGAAAAAAAAAAAAAAAAAAAAAGATGGAATACCTGGTCTTGTTTTAGTATCCGTTAGTCGTTTTCGTAATTCATTTAAAGGCATTGCCAGAATTTTTAGACTTTCTGAATGAGCAGCTAATGCACGTTGTAGTTCTGTATTGTTTGTCCTTTAAATCACATTAGATTTTAAAAATTTTTTATTCAAATTGGATAAAAATTTGAAGTTTGCAATTATATTTACCGTGCTTTCATATGATGTTCATTGATACGATTGAGTTCTTTCATGATAGCAATGAATCCTTCGTCACTTCTCTGTAATAATACGATTCGTCCAGATAAATAATTAGCTAAGAGAAACTTACTCTGCAACAAATTAAAACGTAACCAGTTGAGAAGAGTTAATAGCGTCCAGTCTATTGCGTAGATTACTGATTTTATGATCTGCTTCTATTGCACATTCTCCAACTCCTGAAATGTTTTATTCATTACTGAGAGCAATCTAATATTCATTCTCATTAATGAAAGAAAACATATCGTGCAACCATAATGAACAAAAAATACGATGCAATTTGTCCAGCAGTTCAGGGAAGGCATCTGGTTGCGAATTAAATGCAGCACTTCTTTCCAATAACATTTCCGGAAGTTCCTCCATTTTCGAATCATCATCAAAATTAATTTCTTCCAATTGCAAAGATTTAATATAATTTCTGAAAATAAGTCATACTGTTGGATTACTAGAAAATATAATGATTAATTCATTTATGATATGTCCGACTTGCAACATATACTTGATTTCTCCATTTCACAAAAAAACATAGATTAATACACAATTTTTATAAGATAAATAGAGCCGAGATAAATGCATGCGTTGAATACAAAAATACATTTCCCCATCCAGCTGATTGAAATATTAGCAACTTGTGATACTATCAAACAATAATTAAATTATGTGACGACATGCAACTGATTGTTAAGATTAACAGAGAAAAGAATTAATTATCAGATTATACTTACTCTAGTTCCCTATCCTTTTCCTCAACTTTTTCCAATAGTGTACGTTTGAATTTTGCTTTCTCTTCACTATAAATGGAAAGTGATTTGAGCACATTTGCTGGCAATAATGCAGCGAAAAGATCGGGACCAGCGATTGATTTGTCAGTTGGATCGAATCTAATTGCTTTTACCATATTAACTCCCTGTACAACGCATTTCAGCATAAGAAAATAACCGCAAAATGTTTCAGAAAATGAGTAATTTCTTTCTACTGAGACTACCGAAATGCTCATTACGAAAAGCAAAATGGCAAACAACAAATTATTCAATCTACTCAAACTTGATTTTGCTTTTTCATTGTACTTCTAAAAGTTCCAAATATTTATTTCCATATTTTAATAAGATGTTTTTGCTTAATAAAAAAAAACCATTTGCTATACATAATAAATTCGGACCTCTACAACCGGTAATTCTTCTTGTTTTGGTATTAGATCATGATAAATAAAATCGTTTTCCTTCTTTGCATTTCGCTGTCTATAATACATTTATATAAACTATTATTTTGCATTATTCTTTATTTATCATCGATTTCCTCTACCGAAACATAATTTTATTATTATTCTAGAATTACACTTTTTATGAAAAGGAGTTTTAAGCAGTGTTCACCCTTTATTCCTTCATATCCGGAGAATTAGTTTTGAAACACTTCTCTAAACAAGCGCGAAATTTTTTTGTGAGAGAAATGACAAAAAAATTTTAGACAAACAAAACAAAAAAAAAAAAAAAAAACAAACTTTCCAAGAATAATGTCATTCAAAAAAATGACCGCTTCCTTCAAACTTTCTCGCTTATCCTTCTCGACTTGCTTCATAGCAGCAGTCACATGTTCCAGTGCAGAATCGAAATAGGAAACTCTAGAAATCTCGTAATCGTAAAAGTACAATCAAGCGGTACTCAAATAAATAACTATCATATTATCGTAGCTTTCCAACAAAAGCAAACGAACCTAAAACCCATTTTATTATCAACTTCTGCTTGGAAACCAAGATGAAGCATAGCAATCGCTCCGTATATTTCTGATTTTACAATGCACGTTCTTAACCATTCCTACAGAAATTCTAGTCATTATTGCAAAATGAAAAGTTAAAAAAAAAAACCGATTAATGCAGAAAATATTACTTTATATTCCGAAGCGATATTACTCAAGAGAGTGAAATCGAAACTGTTGCGACATTGCATATATACATCTCTTAGATGTATTGCTAGCTTTGCTATTACTGTATTCTTGCGATGATCAATGATGCTCTTTTCCAGTAAACATTCTTGCGCTTGAGCCTATGAAATTAAAATAAAATTTGATAACTAGTAATTAGTTATTTTTAATGAAAAATTATTAAGATCTTTTAATAAAATTTATTAAGATCTGTGCATAGGTTTTTTTCTTTTTCCATGAAAGAAGTAAAAAAAAAATGCTTGAAATAATTTACCAATAATATGGTGACATAAAATGTTAAAATAGAAGAGTCGAAATCAAGAGAAGAATATTTAGTAGCATTCATACAATCTCGTATGTGTTCGAAAGGATATGCAGCACATTGAAAATGTGTAAAGGCATTTTTAATTGACTGAAAGAAATTTATTTTTCAAAATATTCGAAAAATTGAAACAAAAAAGTGAAAAAAGTTCAAGATAATTTAAAATATAGAAAAAGGCGATTTTGATTTTTTCTCCAATATAGAAAAAATAAAGCTAACATCTAAATCTGTGCGTAGTTCATCAGCAGCGATAGCTCCATGTACAGCACCAATATTGTACATCACACAAGCAAGCTCATAATTGATATCTTCGAAGATAACTCCATTTGATGTATCACCATTCTTTTCCATCCTGTTATTCATGTTTTATTTTGATTTTATATCACTAATCAATATATTGTTACTAATAGTAGAACTATTATTGTAAATAATAGAAAAAATATAATCCTTTAGTTATATATGATTTGTGGAGCACTTTTATCTGCATTCAAATATCACTATATTTTTCAAATATCGAAAAAAAATATCATTATATATTTTTTTATATATCATTATATTTTAGAAGAAATATCATTATATTTTAGTATATCATTATAAAATATCATTATATTTTAGAAGAAAGTTATTTATTCCTTTAATAATCGTAAACAAAAATTGTAGCAATATCAATAGTCATTTTTGCAACAATCATTTATATTATCATCTATCTCATCAATTACAGTTTCAAACTATATGATAAGTTAGGAAAAAATTGTGAATAGTACCAGGAAAAAACTATATTGATAGCATCGCCTTTTTCCATTGGAAATCTATTCTTCAACAAACATAACTGCGCATAATATCGTTTCAATATGCTTGCTGTTTCCGGAATGGGCAAAAGTTGAGTCAATTTCTGGAAAATAGAAATTTTAATGCAAAATTTATCAAACTTATCAAAAACTGAAAACATTTATCTTGGCAATGATAATGATATAGAATTTGTATTATCTTCAAATCAGTTAGTTAAGTTCAAGTAAGCATATTCAAAGCTTGCCAAAATGTAAGAGACGAATTAAGTTCAAGTAAACATATCCAAAGCTTGCCAAAATGTAAAAAAAGATGCTGAAAAATTGAAAGAAAAAAAAAGAAAAATTTTACTGATCGCATATTTTCGATTTCACTAATAGCTCCATCATATTTCATTGGATCATCCTGATAATGCAATAAAATATACTGAAATAAACAAATATATAAAATGTATTTGACGCTTAGAATAAATATATTAATACGATATAATGAAATGCATGTATATATATCAATTAGAAAATGCCAAAAATTTTTACTTACATTCAATTGTATATACTAAAAGTAAAGAAAGTACTATAAGTAGAAATACTGAAATCACTCAATTTCAAAATGCATTCATAAAGAATATAAAATGGAGTATAAAAAATTAAATATATCATTACGGAATATTTAAAAAATAATGTATAAATCAATCAAAAATATCAAAATAAAGAATATGCAAAAATTAATTAACTTTTTACTTTTCAATCAATATAAGTAATCAATATAAGTATTCATAGATTTCTTAAAAAAAAAATATTTTCTTTAAAAAACGAAAAAAAAAGAAAAAGAGAAAAACTAACTTCTTTAAGTTGTGAAGAAAAATTCTTCGGTAATGGTGCTAAGCAAAATTTTAAATCAGGTGTAAGCATCGGTACACGTGGCATACCCTCCATGATTAATTGAATTTCTGAAAATTTAATATTTTAAGAAGCAAAAAAAAAAAAACAATCAATATCACTTAGTAAGATTATAGTTTTATTTTTTGCACAAAAAGAAAAAAATATATCACTTTTCATTTATCATTATCATTTAATCTTTGTTCATGAATCTCTCACATATGATAGATATTACGAGCTAAATAATTTGTAATATTTTTTATAGTAGCAAGTTAAAAGCTGACTTTTTTCGCATTAAAATATATGATCACTCACAGAGATACAGTATTCTACAGTGATTTCGCTTAGTTCACGTAACTATTCCTCGGGAATGGCAAATTCTCGAAGAAATTGCTACCAGTATCAACTATCAGTTAATAAAATACATAATCATTTATAAAAATTTATGCGAATGATAAATTTCTCGAAAAAATGTTGCCATTATCAACTACCAGTCAACTATCAGTTAACGGTGATTAGTTCTAATCTAGGCCAAAAAAACGCAAAAAATATTCGACGTTTTACACTCAGTTGACATTAAAGCATCTGATCTTTGCATCTAACATCATTCAAACTCTCCTATAACCTATATAAAATATTTTTCAATAATTTGTCCAAATGGAAAATTAAAATACTCAATCAAATCTCTTGGCCAGAACGGAATTCGATAATACTCAATTAAATCTTTTGGCCAGAATGGAACATTTGGCTACTCAATTAAATCTCTTGCTCAGCGAAAATGGAATTTGACAATTATCAATATTTGGACAATCAATTAAATCGCTTGGCGAGAATGAAATCGATAACCATCAACATTTGGCTACTGAATTAAATCTTTTGGCTAGAATGGAACACTTGGCCACTCAATTAAATCGCTTGGCGCAAATGAAATTCGGTAATCATCAACATTTGACCATGAACGACGAAAAAAAAAGAAGGTTGACGAGAGCCGAACGATATTTCACGGCTAAACTATCATTTTAAATTTTAATATTTTAATATTCCGACATGGCTGTGAAGATGTAAGTAACATGAAGATGGGATTCGGTTTTTCAGATTCAGCTGGGTCTAACTTCTCGGATTCAGCTAGATCTGATTTTTTTTTTAAATACAATTATTTATTCGAATGGAATAATTTTATTGACAAAATTTCAGTTCAAATATTAAGTAATGATGAGATTTGAATGCTTACAAAATTCCCGAGAACATGTAATGCAATTCTCGAGTTTCCCGAGAACATGTAATGTAATTCTCGAGTAACAATTTTTCAGTTATCAATGATCAAATTATTTTTGTTTGATAAGCTTCAGTTATCAGTGATCAAATTATTTTTGTTTGATAAGCTCGAAACTTTTGAAATACCTCTGCTAAATCTATTAGTCAATAACTGATGATTGATGAATTAATCAATAACTGATGAATATTAATTCATTTCTGATTAAAAAAATTGAAATGAAATTTAAGCGACGAAAATGAATATAAATTCCTTATCTTATCATTTCCTTATATATATATATATGCCGAAAATTAACACTCTCATATGATAAACAAAAAAAAAAATTAAATTATTAAATTAGCAAGAAATGATTTCAGAGCATTTGATAAGACTGAAAATAATAATTTTTCAAAATTTAATTCTTTCAAAATGATAAGTTTTTTTCAAATTTATATTTTTTGTAGTGATAATTTTCTTAAATAAGTTTTTTTTTTCATTGTAGTGATAATATTTTTGACAATACTTTTTCCATTGATAATATCTTCTTGAAATTGATAATATCTTCAAATAAAAATATTTGAAATAATAAACGATTCTTTCATTTTCTTATTTTTCTGTTTCTTGAAATAGTTTATAATTTTTAAAATAATTTTCTGTTTCAAAAAAAAAAAAAAAACAAAAGTTAATCTCTAGAAGAGATAAAGAGAGAGAGAGAGAGAGAGAATGAGTGAGAAAGAAAGAAAAAAAGGGAAAAGAGAGAAAGAAAAATTTTTTTTAGATAAAATGTAATATCATATATTTGCGCTAAAATCCAAAATAACAGCTATTTGAATTTTAATTTCGAAGAAAAAAAGTAGTGAGAAAATATTTGTCTTATCATTTTCAATTTACTCTTTCAAATCTCATTCATTGATATATTATCATTGTTTTATTTTGATAAAGAAAAGTTTTATGAAACTATAGTGATATGATTAATAGATATGATAGAAAGAATTGTTTTAGAACTTTTTTTTTTTCTTTCTAAACTTTAATATCTGAAAAAAAAATGAAAGATAAGAAAGAAAGAGAAAAGTTTTAGAGGAGAAAGAGAAACGAAGAGAAGGGAAAGAAGGATGGATAAGATAAAAGATATCGATTGATTATTGATAGATGGAATGGATCGGAACGGATCGGATCAGTGCATTACATCTTTGTTTTGCTGTAATACTGCTCTTTTCATCCGTCGTTGTCTTATAAACTAATAAGTTCAATTCTTATTGTAAAACTATTCAAACAAATTAAATTTTAGCTAATTAAAACTTTTTTAATTTCATTGATAAGTTTTGCTGATATTTTTCATTGATAAGTTTTGCTGATATTTTTCATTGATAAGTTTTGCTTATATATTTTTCTTTTTGTTATTTGATATTTTCATTTTCTTTTTTTTATCACTGATAAATAATGCCTTCTAGAATAGTAATTTTCTTTTTTTTTTTTTTTGTTGTTACAATCAAATTCGTTCACTTTGTTTATTGCTTATTGGTCATTTAGTTTTCTAATTTTTAACGACTTCATAACAAAAAAAAAAAAAAAAGAAATGGTGTGAAATCTTACTAAATATATTATTGATATTATCAATTTTATCATTAATGAATATTTTGTAGGATAGTAATTTGTGTAATTATTATTGATATTACCATCATTTTTATCACTGATAAATATCTTCTAGAGTACAAAATTTTTTTTAAATCGAAATTATGGGATAGATCATTAAAGATTTAATCTTTAATCTTTAATGATATGCATTGATAAAAAAAATGGACAATTAAATTTTTTCACTTTTCATCGCACTAGAATAAAATGAATGTATGGTTAAATTATTATATATACCAATATTATAATCTTTATCATTGATAGTTATCATATCTCTGGAACAGTAATCTTTTTATTCGAATCATCAGATGTATGATTAAGGATTTAATTTCTAGCCTATGCTAATGATGAATATATGATTAGATTATTGTAAAAGATAAGAAAAATTCAAATTGCAAACTTCCTCTTTAGACAATTTGTTCATCCTTGTTCGATAATAAATAAATATGTTTATCTAATCTCTTGCACTAATCGATGAGATTATTGATTGATTTGATTGATCTATTTATATCTGATATTTGGATCATTTAATAATGTAAAACTTATACTTTACTTTTCTTGAAAAGATGAGTCATTTAAGAAACTTGGCCCTAAATTATCTCGTCGAGATTTCGTACATTAACAAAAAATGAACAGTCGTTTATCTTAGAGTTCTAAGAAAAAAAAATGATTGTTCTATTTTTATTGTATGATTTTTTTTTTCTGAAATAAACGAGCATAGAGCAAAATCTTATAAAGAATCCTATCATATTCTTTGCATGCAATAAATTGTCTAAATAATTCAAAATTAAAAATTGATTCGAATGATTAAAGATCGATTTGAATGATGATAATGATAAATAGTTATACTAGATATCTGTTGGTGATGGTAATATGGTGATGGTGATGATGATAAATAGTTACACTTGATATCGGTGGATGATGAAAATGATAAGTTAAATTGTGGGATAAGTTAAATGCCATATTTTTCTCATAAAAAAATTAGAGAAGATCACTTGGCAAAGTTTGTGATAATTATGATAATGATAACAATATGCTCGATACTAATTCATTCTATTTCTTTGCTTCTTTAATTAAATTAAAAAAAAGTATTGGTTCATTTTTGGATTGTCATAACCATTTCAGGCATTATTCTCTTGCATTAGCATTATTTAACATTAACACTATTTTATGTTTTTTAAATTCTAATAAAAATTTTTTAAATTTTTTGCTAAAATTTTTATCAAAATTATTAATTTATCATTTTTATCAGTTGATTTAAGAAAATGTAAAAAGAAAATATTCAACAAATTATAATTCTGGATTTTAATGAAACTTTGTTAAGCTAAAATTTTTGCAAAAATTCTTGTTAAATTTATTAATTTATCATTTTTATCAATTGAGTTAGGAGAATTCAAAAAAAAAAAGAAAAAGAAAATTATGAAAGAAATGTTTCATAAAGATGATTTGTGAACTTGATTTATCAGCACCTTATGCTATGATGGAGTGAAAATTTTCAATCATCAGCTTTTTTTTACTCAGTTTCAATATAATCAGTTTTTAATCAGCTCATTTCAATCCTTCATATTAATCATTTTGATAACAAAGATTTTGTTGAAATTATTTTTGATGAAATTGAAATGGGCGGAAAAAGTGATCATTTCGAAATTCTCATACATTTTCGTTTTTTTAACCTAAGCTTTCATCTAATCAAATGAATTTGGCATTCTCATTGGGCAATTAATCTTTTTATTTCTTTCAATAAACTTTAATTTCGCAAACTTTTTTTTGGAATTATTTTCTATTCTTAATAAACTCGTACTATTTCATTCTGTTTTCTTCTTTGTTTCCAATAAATTTCAGTATTTTTATTTCATTACACTCAATGATTTGCTTGTTAAATATGGTATAGTATAGTATAATTTGTATTTAAAATCATTAATGCAATATTATTAATTCATAGTATATATATATATATGTGTTTAGTATAGTATAGTACAATTTGTATTCATATATATGGTATACTGTAATTTATATTGGTTCAAAATCATTGATCCAATATTGTTAATTCATAGTATTATATAGTATAATATAGTGTAATTTGTATATAAAATCACTAATGCAATATTATTAATTCATAGTATTCATATATGTGTTTAGTATAGTATAATACAATTTGTATTCATATATATGGTATACTGTAATTTATATTGGTTCAAAATCATTGATCCAATATTGTTAATTCATAGTATTATATAGTATAATATAGTGTAACTTGTATATAAAATCATTAATGCAGTATTGTTAATTCAATTCATAGTATATATATATATATAGTATAGTATAGTAGTATAGTATAGTATAGTATAGTATAGTATAGTATAGTATAGTATAGTATAGTATAGTATAGTATAGTATAGTATAGTATAGTATAGTATAATATAGTATAGTAAGTATAGTATAGTATAGTATAGTATAGTATAGTATAGTATAGTATAGTATAGTATAGTATAGTATTGTATAGTATAGTATAGTATAGTACAGTATAGTATAGTATAGTATTCTATAGTATAGTATAGTACAATATAATTTGTATTAGTTTAAAATCATTGATGCAATGAATCATTGTTAATTCATAGAAGTTATTAAAATTGTTAATTAATTAGTTAATATATGACAAAAAAAAAAAAAAAAACGAAAAACAAAAAGCGCAATGTATTAAATTATTTAAAAAAAATGAAAAAAAAAACACTTTTTCATATTTTTTTTTCTATTTCTAAATTTAAATTAGTTTTATTTCTTTCTTTTTTTTTTCAAAAAAGATTTATTTGTTACTAGAAATAAATTAGTTTTCTCATCTTCGTTTTTTTTTTCGTTTTAATGATTCATTAAAATTGATCTTTGATTGATTTCTACTGATATGTTAGCAAAAAAAAAAAATTCGAGATCAAGAAGATTTGGCATTTGTTTGATTAATTAGCTTAATTGTTGCACATCAATATATATATATATATAAAACGTATATTTGGTTCAATCATTTTATTTCATTTTCGATATTTTAAAATTTTCTTCTATTTTTTTCAAACGAAACTTAAGTTGTTTAATTGATGAGATGAAATGATGTAATTAATATATTAGTACTTATAGGATGAGATAGATTATTACAAAAAATAAGGTTGCAAATTTGCCATTTGGTTTTTTCAACTTTTTACTGCAATCATTCATCGAGAGCTTATCAATTATGCTTTCTTTCTTGTTAAATACAATTGCTAAATAATATATGTACTTATTTATTTGATTATTTGCTTATTTATTTATCTTAAATAATCGACATATAAATTTTAAATTTCAATCGAATCCCCAAAAATATATTTAAATAACGATTATCGAAAATATTCAGTGAAGTTAGAAATAAAAAAAAGAAAAATAATGAAAGGGATTTTAAACCTATCAGCAGCTGATACTACTGGTTTTTTTTCAAAAAATTTTAACGTTTTTTATCAGTACTAATGATCGATAATAAATGGTTGTATTGTTTGATCAGAATGATCAATTTCACAAATCAATTAATTTAATTTCAACATCTAAACTAAAGTGTTTCTCAACTTTCTAATATAAATTATCGTTATTTTTTCGATATGTTGATATTATTATCGAAAGTTACTTTCATATGTGGTATATGAAAGTTACTTTCATATTTCATATGAGATAAAAAATTTTTTTTTTTATTGATAAATGTTTACAAAATTTCGTTCCCATTATTTAAAATGATAATATCAGTGGTAATTGTGTGATAAATTTGAAATTGAAGAACTGGAAATTAACTGATCAATGAATTGAAGAAATAGAAATTAACTGATTAATGAACATTGAATAGTGATATAAAATTGGAAGTTAGAAAACTAATGGAATATTTAAATTCTATTAGGAATTAATCGAAATATCGGAGTTCATTTTTTTTATTTAAATTAACTGATCAATGAACAGTGAATGCTAATGTAAAATTTGAAACTAAAAATATACGGAATATTTAAATTGTATTTAAGAATTAATCCAAATATCGATAGTTCATTTTTTTTTATTTAAATTAATTGATCAATGAACAATGAATATTGATGTAAAACTGGAAATTAAAAAATTAATGGAATATTTAAATTCTATTAGGAATTCATCGAAATATCATTATTTCTTTCTTTTATTTTTCCTTTCTACCCTCCCTCTCCTCCTCTCTCTCTCTGTCTCTCTTCTCCTCTAAGTTTTTTTACCTCGATGTTATTATACTTTCAAATTTTTTTTTTTAAATAGGTGAAAAAAGAATATAATTTATAGAATAATGAATTCTACTCATCGTACTAAATTTCGTATTTTTTCATAATAAATTTATGAAAGGTTGGAAAAAAGCTCGTTGTGCATTACGTGGATTCTATTTTCATAGATTACATGTTAGTTTATTGATTTATTTTTCAAATACGAAATATTTTATTAGAAAAATATATACTTATTTTATTTGTGAAGGAATTATTTTCAAAAAATCAAAATAATAAAATTAATTAATCAAATTACTGAATAATTTGTTTTCAAAAATTTGAAAGTAATATAAAAAAGAAATTTCGATGTATAAATAAAAATATAAAATTAAAATTTATCAACAAGTATTTTCTTCATTTTTTTTTTTTGAGATATTATATTATATGAACAATAAAATGTTATATTATGAATTATTTTTAGAAATATGAAAGTTCGGCGAAGCAATGTTTATGTTCTCCATTAATATGTATTGTACCGGAAGGTCAGAAAATTTGTCGTCATAGGATAAAATCTTCATCTGATACAGGTTTATTTCGTAAAATTCTGATTATCATTATTTTTTCAATCATAGAAATAATCAGGTGAAAAGTAGTAATAGTAGCCGTAAATCCGATACTGTAATTATTCGTCAATTTATCAGATTTGTACAAAAAATTATGCTAAAATTAAGAGGAAGAAATTTCAATATAAGATAAAATAAGTAAGAATTACGATAGGGTAAATTAATTTAACAATGATTGACATTAAAAATCTTTTTCTTTGAAAACCAATATATATGAATAGAGAAATAATTATAATTTGTATTACGGTAGTGCGAAATATATGTGATAAGAAAATGCTAATTAATAAAAGCAATGATTATATGTTGTGAATATTTATGACCACAAAATAATAGATTATCAGATAATTTTGATTTAAAAAAATGAAAAAATTTCAGTTAAGCCAATAAGACATCTAATATCAAAATTAGGAAGGAAGCCAACAAATGAGTTGAAAGAATGAAGCGAAAAGTAAATTTTTAATAAATAATCAAAATTATACGAGCATTAACATATATTGTTGGTGTTAAATCTCTTTTTAAACTATAAAATTAAATATCTGCAATCCTTACTATTATATAAAAATTTTAAATATAGCTATTCAGTTTATTCCTTTACAGAGATATACGTAATTCAGTTTATTCCTTTACACAAATAAACGTAAAGCATCGATTAGTTTCTTATAAAATATCAATTTGTTTCTATAATCTTGTGAGATAATTGGGCTTGAAGAAATTGATTGTTACTAGAATTGAAGAAATAAATTGCAACTAGAACTAAAAAAATTGATTGTAATCAGAATTGAAGAACTTAATCGAAAATAGAATTAAAAGAATCAATTGTAATCAGAAATCAACAAATTAATTGGAAATAAACTAAAGGAATCAATTTGTACTATAAAAAGAACCGATTGTAATTAGAAGTGAAGAAACTAATTAGAACTAGAATTAAAGGAATCAATTGTGATCAGAATTGAAGAAATTAATTGCAATTAGATTTTAAAAAAATGTAAATTTTATTATTTTTTATTATTAATAAAAGTTTTTGGAATGATCTATGAAATTTTAAAATATTTTCATAATGATGATTACATATTTAAAATTCTAGAAGCAACTACAGATTAGTTAAAATTAAAAACTAAACAAACAGATTATTTTTTTCTTTTAATCTTTTATTAAATATATTCGAAGGGTGATAATTGGTCAGCTAATGATTTTTTCAAAATTCCAACATGGAAATTTGAATCATTATGATATCGATGAGAAGCGAGCAATTTGTATGGAATGGCTTCGACGATTGCAGAATATTACAAAAAAATATTATTATCTTGCATGGTTTACATTATTTATTTTTTCTTTTTTTTTATCCTGATCTTAAAATAAGCTATAGAAATTAAATTATCACTAGCTAAAACTTTTTCTCTTTTTTCAATGTCTATTTCAAGGTACGCATCAGCAATTTACACATGCTATTATCGATTAGCTCCATTAATTATTGATAAGGAGGAGAAGAAACGAATATGGATTGATGTTAAGCGAGAATATGCGGAAATATTTTGATGGGTCGTCGTATTTGGCGGAGACCTACACATCCAACAAGACTTCGTATTCTCTATGATTTAGCAATGTTATGCGTTCTTTTCAATGATATACCAGTAAGGTTTATAATTTGAGAAATCTAAAAAAAAAATCTCATAGTAAATTTAAAATTCTTAAGTTCGATAACATTTTAGCATTAGATAGAATTTCAAATTCGATCGACCGAACGAATTTAGCGAACTGATCAATTGATCTATTGATCAATATTAACAATGTAGTGAAAAATTTTGTTTTTTTTTTTTGAATTGCAACAAGATACACAGAGTTACAAATCCTTTATTCCACTTTATTTCCACTTAAGTTGTTACCAAAGACAAAGTTCAAAGATACCAATCTGAAACTTGGGTAATTAAACCTTAATACGAGAAGTTGTTCTAACATGACAACAGACTCAACGATTTAAATTTCAGTAAAACGAATTAATAATGGTAACAATATGAAAAAAAAATATCCAATATCATCCTTCCCTGATATTATTTGGGGGCCTATTCGGACAATGATTTGGAAATTCAGGATCCTTTTCTTTCGTGGGTGTTTGTGAGTGAAGGATCCTGGTACGTTAACTATAAGAAATAGAACCTTTATTAACGTATAAGAAATACAGCTCATAGACAAAGGCGGACAATTTTAACTTACATCTTACATCACATAGTAAATACGCACATACAATATATACACACATTCAAGTGAAATTCAACAGAAAGAAATCACTAATTTTCATATTCTCCTCGCGATTTCCACAGTATTTTCTTTTTTCATGAAATATTTTTCGCAATTTATTCGTGACAATGCACACATTATATAAATTAATTTTAGTATTTTTTTATAACTTATCATTAAGTTTCAAGAAAAATAATTATGAAGCATAAATTAATTTGAGAAAAATTAATGAAATTATACAATGTTTATTTTGAAAGAATGTATCTTTTGATACTAGCAAAAAAACAAATCGAATTTAATTGAATATTTTAGCCAAAAATTCTTTTTAATTACTGATAATTTGATATTTTGTTGTTTTACTTGAATAATATTAAACAATATAATAAACGAGATAAATTTTTATAGAATGATGAAACGGTGATACTATTTCGTGATTTATTGGACGACAATGATAATTTCAACTTTGAAGTACTGGATGACATTGAATATGCGCAATCTATTGATAAGGTATGCTTTACGCTTTTTTTTTTTTGTCATATAATATTTTTAAAAATGTATTAAATGAAGATTAGTGATTTTCTTTCTTAATCCAGCAAATTTATTTATTAAAATTTCGGAAAATCAATTTTAGAATTTTTGACTCTTAATCAAAAGGTTTATTCTTTAGGTATTTTTATTTTTTTTGTCTTTTTTGTTTCTTGTTTTTAAGTGTAGTCGTTTGATTTTTGTTCTTATTGGTATTGAGTTTTTATTTTTTTTCTTTATTAGTTTATTATGTTTTTTTTGAGTCTGTTTTTTTTTATTTTTTATGTTTTGGTGTTGTTTCTAGGGTAGTTGGTTTGGTTATAAAGGATATAGTAATTAACATATAAAATTCTGTTTATCATATTTTAAAATTTCGTAGCTTTCATTTTCAAAACAAAAATTTTTTTTTATTTTCGAAAAAAACGAAAATGATTTAAGAATGATGAGACGGCCTAAAATTATGTGAATTCATCCGAGAGTGGAAAAAAGTTTCAAAATAAATAAAATAAAAAAATATTAATTAAATATATTCATTTTCATCCATCCTTTGTAGAAACGTTCATCAGTATCATAAAAGTATATTCTAATTAATTCCTATAATTTAAATATAAATTTAAACTAGCATGCATGACGAATAACTTTCGTAACATAACTGATAAATTTATGATTCAATTTGTTGTAGTTGATCTATTTTATCAGCTGAAAAAAAAATCATTAATTTCTACTAATCTTTTAGGCAGTACGTTTAGAAAATCACGTCATCGATTTATTCTATCAACGACGCAAATCGACGTGTTCTGCTCGTTCCAGTTTTCTCTCGAAAAGTAGCAATGAAACACCACGAAGTAGTTTTAGAAGTTTCAAAACGAGAAATGATTATATGAAAAGTGGTAAATTGAGAGTAAGTATAAATAGTATTCGTTAAAAAAAAAAAAAAAAAAGATTTATCAATAATGCTTATCAGTGTTTATGAATTGATGAAATCGATTTAGTTCGTGGAAATCGGTAAGTTGAATTATAAATTGAAATAAATTTAAAATTTGTAGATAAAAATTAATGCTTTTTCAAAATTAAAATTCAAAAATTGGAATTTATAAATTTTCTTTTTCTTTTCTAATTTATTACAGTATGATATCCGGCATTGTTAATATTTCAGAAGGCTTCATCTTTTTCAATTCCGGATAATATAATATCGGATTCGTGCATGAGTACAGGAATGTTAGCTTCAAAAAGCCCACAAATTGCTCGTAAACAAAGTGTTCGTTTTGCTGGAAAATCTAAAATGGATGAAAACGAAGAAATAAAAATAGAAAAAAGAACTGGGCAATATTCCAATTTATCGAGTACAATAAAGATAAATGATACAAGTGTTGGTACTACGGAAAATATGGCGACTGAAAAGGATAAGCTGATAATTATAGTAACAAATGTGGATGGTGAAATGATAAATCAAGGAGAATTCAAACAACTTGTCACTTCCAATGCTACCTTTACCGGAATTAGTGAAGTTGATATGGAATTTGCTATAGAAAAGAAATCAAATTATGCGAAAACGAGCCGAATATTTCCATTCATATTGTTATCGAATCCAATCAGAGCATTTATAACTGTTTATCAAAATAAATAATAATCATATGAATTATTCAACCAAGCGATATTTTCATTAACGATTAACGATTATTGGCTTTAACATTTTTTGATAATATGATTACCAAAATCTACTTTAACATGTCTTGTTAATTGTATGATCTTTATCGTAATATTTGATAATGAAATTCATTATGAAGCAAAGATGAATGATAATTTGTTTTTTTTTTATAACGGACTTCTCATGATCAATATAAATTTGTTTAAAAATAAATGATTGTGAATGAGTATGATAATAGCAGATTTGCTTAAATTTATCATTTAACAAATATGGATTGAATTAAGTGGTAAGAATAGTTATATCATTTCGAAAATTCTTAATATAATGATGATTCTATTATATCTTAATTGTATCATCAATGATAATCATGATTTACTGCCATGTAAACTATTTTTTGCAAATTTGTTAAATCAAATTAAACTTTAACAAATTAATAATGTTTTAGTTAAAAGAGAAAAAATGAATGATAAAAAAATTGAAAAAATTTTGATAAAATTTTTTTTCAAAACAATGTAATGGTAATGTTTGCTTTGCTGCTTCATATAATTATGCATTTGATAATTACTATGCTTTTTTTTCTATTTTTCACATCATAATTTACTTGTTATATTTTAAATTTATCTATATTGTTAAAAATATTTCTACCTGTACCTATAATCTGTATATTATTTATCCAATAAATGATAAATAATTTAAATATCGTATATATTTTCATTTAAATCTTAAACTTATCATTAATCGCATCATGATAACAGATAATATCGGAGCAAAATTCTTAGCAATAAGTAGTGTTGTGTAAAATTGTTATGTCATTTAAATTGTATCAATTAAGATGATAAAAAAAGTTCACATCCGCATCATCAGTTTTATCCATTTTTTTTTAATAACGATACTTATTCTCCTTAACAACAATCTCATCCAATTTAATCTTTATCATCAACAGAATTTGTTTAAGTTTTCCAGTTTATTACAGTATTTGTTTTTTTTTTTTTCATATTTTAATTACGCATTGTAATTATGATATCGTAAATAATATATTATGATGTTTTTGATCATATATTATGACAATATATCTGAAAAAAATTAATTTTGAAGATATCAAATTTTTTTTTTTTTTATAAATAATAGCATGTTTTTCAAATTTACTCTTTTTTTTCTATTAATTACGAATTTTATCCAAATCTCTTTCTATTATGATTATAAAGGCAAATTTTTATAATTTATTCTTATATTTTCTGATAATTCCATATATATACTAGTTAGGGTATTTTCAAATGAAGCTTAGATTATTAAACAATAAATTATATAAAATTTAAAAATAAGAAGATAAGAAAAACAGATTTTATGAAAAAAGAAACCTTTGTTTTTGAAAATTTTCGAAAAAGATAATTTTTCTTTTCGTAAAGCTTTTCACAATCAATACTTAATGTACGGTATAAATTTGTTTCATGAAAATTTTTATGATTCTATATAAAGAACAAAAATATCTAATTGAAATTCTCTAAAAAAAAAATTTTTTTTTGAATTTTTACAGAAATTATTGTAATTTAGCATAAATAGTATTGATTAAGTTAGATGAGAAATATTATTAATATCACTGAATAAGATGAGAAAAAGTTAAAAATTATTTATTATTCATTTGTTGATTGGATCATCGTTTCGGGAAGTGTTCAAGAATTGTATGTAAAACTTTAAAACATCATCATCAAACAGTTGTTCAAAAAGATCGAAATACTAGCTTATGCCATCATTCGTTTTCTTCTACTACTAACATCTTCTTCGTCTTCATAAAATTTTAATAATGATTAGTTATGCTCTATTACCAACACATTTTACTAATGCAAAATATCATCGTCGTTGTGGGATTCATGTACAAGTTTGTTTTCCTTATTTATTTTGTAAATTAATTTTTTGTTTTTTATCAGTAATTAATTTGATATTTATATATGAAGCGGAATTTATGCCTAGATTTGTTTTGTTTATTTTTTTAATCATAACTAAAGTTGTTTTTATTAATATATGTTATATATATATATAACATATTGTAAAATAAAGTAATTATTTCAATACCAAATAAATGACTGATAAATTCAGGACTTTGATTTGTTATATTTTAAACAAAAAAATTAAGGTAGTGATGGATTCATGCAGAAAATCGTAGCAAATTTATCAAATACTTTTAAATTGAAATTTTCCAATAAAATTTTCTACTTTCTTACATTATATGTATATATATAATCATTTTTCATTTTTCTTAATTTCAAGGACTTATTTTTCTATCAGAAGGAGCAAAAAAAATTTAGCTCACAGAATTTTTTTTGACAATCATTGATATATGAAAATTGTACATATATAATGTATAAAAGATTTTTTTATTAAATAGACTTTCAATGTAATTAAACCAAAAAAAAAAAATCAATTTAAATTAATCATATAATCATTAAATAATCTTAGACATTATTACTATGCCATGAACCAATTACATTATTAGTCTCTATAATAGCCATTACAATTGGTATTGTTCTATTGGCTAATCCAAATCTTCATCGCAAAACTTCATTGTACAAGCAATTTTTTGAAGTAAGCAATTACATTTAATTTTTCACATTTATTAATGACTGAGTGATGATTGATGGTGATGGTGATGGTGATGGTGATGGTGATGACGATGATGATGGATGATGATGATGATGATGATGATGATGATGATGATGATGATGATGATGATGATGATGATGATGATGATGATGATGAAACGTATAATATTAAAGTATGAAATGTGAAAAAAAAGTTTTAATTTTTTTTTCTTTTTCAGCATTATGCACGAGTAAGAGGTAGCAATTACATATTACTTTATCGGATAGCTATAATTTCTTGGATTGCTATGCATAGTATCCATGTAATTACATTGCTACTACTGTTTTGGCTACACGATAAGCTTATTTTTTTTTTTGTATATATATTAAATTTTATGCGAAATACAATTAATGCTACGAGTATATAGCCAAAATTAATCCAATGACTGATTTCTAAATAAATCCGAAATTATACTTTTTTTCCGAATCAATAATGCATGATTTCTTCGGATTTATAAATTATATTAAATCAAGTATGAATTTACATGTAACAGTATTATTTCCCAACATATGACATATTTCATCAAATATTTCTCAACATATGACATATTTCATCAGAAAAAAAGCAAGTAGCTTTATGACCGGTTAGTCTAGCGATATTATCAAAATTAGACTAGTCTAGCAACATTATTGAAATCAGATAATAGTATTGTCAAGAAACCGGATAATCCAGAAATATTACCAGTCAAATAATATTATCCGGATCGCTAGTGAATATTATCAACTAGACAGCTAGTAAATATTATCAATACTCTCGTTAGTCAATGATCGCTATTCTCATTCTGGATATTATAATGATACCAATAACGCTGCATAGCCTAGCAATATTATTGGTCCAGTTAGCCTAGCGATTATTTCCATGATCGAATATTCTAATAATAATTTTTATTTAAATCTTCTCCCATATGTTTCAGTTAATTCGACCAGAAATGTTATATCCACAACTTTCAATCCTTATCATATCAGTGGGGTTTTATACGTTCAGTCTGTTAGCCATTATAACAATGAATTTCATTGGTTCAAATATCATTTGGATGCCGCCATTTGTCATTTTCTTTTTCGGCTTTATTACTTTGTTAGTTTCATCGAAAAGTCTATTCTAAATTATCAAAATAGGAAGGGACTGTTGATTGCTTTAGAATCGGAATCAGAATCAGAATCCAACGAAAAATCAAATTTATTATATAAACAATATCTCCCTATAAAATAAGCAATGTACATACTTTGTTAGTTATTTTAAATCTATTCGAACTCTCAAAAAAAATCAAGAAAGTCTATATTTTTTCTGTAAAAATTAGCAATAATGTTGTTGAAAATTTTCCACTAGTTCGTATTAGATGATTTCTTGAACAATATCTTGTGTTATTATAATATATAATCATTGCAGCACAAATTTATACCTTGTTGTCTTAACACATCGATATGTAGCTGATCGTCGAGAAGCATTACAAAAAATATTGAAAAATGCAAAGACAGTAAAATTCAAAGAAGCCCAAGCATCGATCAAACTATATGACGAATATTAAATGTGAAACTATTGTCAAATTACATAAGCATCTTCTATTTGTTCTATCATTATATCATTAATTAAATACGATATAATTTCCGACGCATATGATATTATTTATTGCATCATCATTTATTGCTAAAGAGTTTTTTGTTATCGTAGCTGAAATTGGTGTTGTTGTTGTTTTTAACTATGTTTTTAGTTACTATTAATAATTAGATTCCTTTAAAAAATATAATTAGTATGAAAGGAAATTCATTCATTCTCATTATCAATGAATCATTAATAATTATTAGAGTTCATAAAGATTATAAAGAAAAGATTGGAAAACTTGATCAAGTTTAGAGAAAAAACAGGAGAACAAGATACGATGAAAAATAGGTCAAATTTACTTTTGAGCATAATTAAATGCAAATGTTTATACTAATATATTTGAGTGTGAATGATAAAAAAACTAACTGCATAACAAACATTTCATTATTGCATTTTATAATTTTAATATAGAGATTTACATTTTAATATTGTTCTATTCGGTTACTGCAAAAATAATTGTTCAGAAATAATGAATTTTAAAAATATTGTAATTAAAACTTAAATATATATGCTCACCAATTAGCATCAAAAAATCTTAGACTTATTGCTTTCACGATGAATTCCTTCGACATATATTTTAATGTTTTAATATTATTTATGCAAAAAATTTGTTAACGATGCTTGAACAAGCAATCTGATAAATATGACGGACAAAATTTTTTCCAACACTATACGATATTTGTTTCAATAAGTTGTCATAGCGAAAAATTTTGAGCCTATTTAATCACTGATTTTTTTTTTACTTATGTTTTATAATTTTTTGATGTTTAACTTTGCAAAATGTTTATTTGTTGTATTATCACTGAAATATGTTATAAAGCAGACTATTGTATAAATTCAATCTTTATTCTTTTTTTAAAATTTTTATTTATTAACTTATTTTTTTTTTATTGTATGTAAACAATCAAAAATTGAAATATATTAGAAAAATCCCAATATTGTTGCATTGCAAAAATTCCAATATTGTTTCAAAGTAGTTAATTTGAGTTGATTAATTTTCAACTCAAATCTTTTAATGTAATACTTAATTTTAATTCGTGATTGTTTACCTTCAATGAGCAATATTGTTATCATTATTCTCATTTTCAAATATTCTCATCTCTTTGATCAAAAAAAGAAAAAAGAATAAAACAAGAAATGAGCATTGAAGATGTCGCCGATCTTCTCTAACCATGATAAAAACTGAGGGTTCTTTCTGCCTTTAAATGATATTTTCAGTGGTACTTCGTAGCTCACCATTTCTGCTCCATGTAGCTCACAACGTAAATGAATCTTTATTACGATAAATTCGATAATACATCAACGAATAGCAGCAGTTACAAGAACAATAATACAAATCCAATAAATACTAATGACCCAATCTTATTGACGATATCATAACGCAAAGGAAAAGAAAGAGACCAATGATGCCCGATATGCACCTCCAAGTGAATGTTTTGCCGCACATCTTTTTTGGAATGGCTCTAGCGCTCACATCTTCTTCTCCCGCGTAAAAGGATTCTCGCACAGTTCTTCGACTACAAGAAATAATGTAGAAATGAAGCTCATTTTTAGAGCTCATAAACATAATAGGTGAATAATTTTAACTTACATTTAACATTACACAGTAAATCTGCACGTGCATTTGACCCAGTAATATTAAATCCAAAACAAAGGAATTACAAATTGGTTTTTGCGATTTTAGCCACAGAAACGATATATAAAATATATTACAATGCATATATAAAAAGTAAAAAATATTATAGAAACATGACAATATTTCAAATTAATGCATTATTATCAAAAATATTAGACTATTTACGTGAGCTGCATCAATTCTGAAATTCTGAAAATTAATATTAAGAAAATTTTTGGAAATTTTCGAGAAATCATTGTACACAAAATTGTAGTAAATAAAAAAAACTTCACATTTTCATGAATTCCTTTTTCATAAATATTTCCGCACTTTCGCGATTATGGAAATAAAATATTTATAAAAGTTTACGAAAAAAAAAAAACATTGCTTTTTATATGAATAATAGGTATGTAAGATTATTTGGTTATATCAACACTTTTCAACATGTATTTTATAAAATACCCAATTATTAGTTTAAATGATATTAATGAGAATTCAGTGTAAATGATGCATTTGATTTCGAATTAAGATTATCTAATTAAAAAAGCAGTATCATAGAATTTTATCAAATAACAACAGAAATTATGGCTACATAAACAACTCACTGTTATTTAAGTAAATAAAATATAATACTTCGATTCAAAAA
The DNA here is from genome assembly GCA_008729115.1 of Dirofilaria repens. NCBI lineage: Eukaryota > Metazoa > Nematoda > Chromadorea > Rhabditida > Onchocercidae > Dirofilaria > Dirofilaria repens. The sequence goes on from SNRZ01000100.1 coordinate 60,075, forward strand.
ATAAAATTTTTTTTCGCTATCAAATCTATCAGCTCACGTAGCATATGAATAATGAATGATCATTTATTATTAAAAGTGATAATTCATTCCGACTACCATTTGTTATTACAGTAAATGTTTACTTCATGTATTATTATTTGGTAAAAAAAAAAGTAACACTGTAATCTTCGAAGTGAAACATAAATTAAATTTTTCTTAAAAAGATGAAATTTATAATAGTACAAAACTTTCTGAATGATTCATTTTTTAATTTCAGTATTTATCAATCGAATTTTTTCGTTTTTATAGTTTTCTTCAAATATCATAATATTTCGGATGGTTCGCATTTAATTTTATGATAATTCTCATGAAGGATCAGTTTCAATGATTTCCCATAGTCATCTTCTGATGACACTATCAGTCACCATGCTTCTTCAAAGATTTCGTTATCATTGTTAATAATATAAAGCAAAACTGAACGTTTAATTATCCATAATATAATCCGTTTTCATAAAAAAAAAAAACAATTAATTCATCGCAACTATTTTCATAATACATTAAATTAATGCTTTAGATGTCGAAATGTATGTCTCATGACAATTGCAACAATGATTGCATGATTGCATGCATATATTAGCATGAATTTCAATATAACATACACATGATATGCATTTCAATACAATATGATGGCATATATACTTCAATTCATCAACAATCCCTTCAGATAAATTAACACATCTAATCGTAAATAATGATTACGTTGATGTCATATAATCAACTTATTGCCAGTTATTATGAAATTATAAAACATGAAAGAATTGTAAATAAAATACTTCATATCGATTAGTTTAGAAATGATGTTAACTTGCAATACACTTTAAAAGTTCATTTTATAACATGTATATTGCAAGGAATTTGATGAATCACCATCTCTTAAGCAAATAAATGACAAATTTTTCTCGAACTTTAATGAAATTTCAAAGTTCTAAAAAAAAAAAAGAAAAAAAAGTGATATTAGTGGTAAGAGAAAGAGAATGCTGCATTTGTCTTCCTCTCCGATTACATTTATTTGATCATCAAACAACACTTGATCGATTCATTTTTGATTTTATTTATGATAAAAGTTAGTTAGTTTCATCTGTATCATCTTTTTCCGTGCAATTTCAAAATAGATAATTAACGAAATTTTCGTTTTATTAAGATTACTGCTTTTTCATGAATTATGTGACTCATATATTTATCTCGTTTTATAAGTTTTCCGGAAATTTCATTCGAACAGTTTTCATATTAATTTTAGATGCATCTCTCATATCATTTGCGTCTCTTATATCATTCTTATCTATTTTATCAAATTATAACGTTATGATAAACGATTGATAATTCAGATGAATATCTTTGTCTTACTACTTAATTACCGGTTTTATTAACACGATTATTAGTATGTCATATGGAAATTCGATTATTGATTTATTTAGAACTCATTCAATCGATTGAATTGCTGCTCATTTCCATTTCAATAATATTTTACATAGGGAAGGATTATTATTATTATTATGATATCATTTCCTGATAGAATTTATCATCTGCTATCTGTCTTTCTCTTTTTCAGGTAATCGCTAGAGAATTAAGTAATATGTTCATGTAGAGGAGTGAGAGTTTAGCAATTGATTAATAAGCAGGTACAGCACAATCTAAATGTGGTGACACGGAAGAGTAGAGTTATTGCATTTTGAAAACAACCGGGCTAGCTGATCGATTCGCAATTATTTGGCATCGGTCCCAGAAACAGATATCTGTAAATATGTATATGCTAGCATCTTCCCGACACAAAAAAGTCGAATTTACATCTATCTCTTCCTGATGTTTCGATTTTCCGTATATCTTTATCAATTTCTACTTTGAAAAAAAAAAAATCTTATTTTTGAGGAATATATATATAATGATTAGTGATAATATCTAGTGATAATTAATTAAAAAATAAGCAAGATTTTATAGCATTTCTATTTTTCCAGAATTAAAAAATCAAATTTTATATTATTTATCTATCCTGGTAGCATTTTATTTTTCCATACATCAGGATATATGAATTTCTAATTTTTGAAAAATAATGAAAACAATTATGTAATTAATAGTAATAAAAATGAGCTAAGAAAAGTTTATAAATCTGAGGTTTTTTTTTTATTTTTATAATATTTATTATTAATTAATTTTATTTATACGATAGGATAATTTATAGGATGAATTTTTAATGTTTAACATCGTAAAATTAGTTTTAATATAGTAAATTATTATTTTTTTTTAGCATGAATGGTTGAAATTTTTTTTATAAATTAAAATAAAATTATTTTTAAAATAATTAGTTTGCTATAAACATGTTTTCTTATATCATTTTATCATTCTTTATCATTTCTCTTCATGCTATTATTCTTTGCTTCTTTTTCTGATCAAAATTAATTATTAATTTTCTTTCTATTTTTTTTTTTAATTCAGAAAATGAACAGTTTTCAACGTAAACTTAAAGAAGGCGAAATATTGCGCTATAAATCAAGCTTTTTGGGCAAAAAATGGAAAGATTGTTGGGCAGTATTATTTAGTGATTCTGAATTCGTATGGTACGATAAAAAGGTTGCCGTTTTGTAATTTGATTAATTTTGGAATCTTCTATTTAAATGAATGATTCTTCTTCTGATATAAATAAAACATTTCAAAAAAGAAAAAAAAAATTTGAAAAATAAAATCGATAATTGCTTCAGTTTTGCTATCGCCTAAGAATAACTGCCTTATCACATAAGCATGAATTATATAATTGATTGTCATTAATTTGTTGAATTTTTTTCAGGCAAGTTTAGTTCTTTTTGTCATGTAAAGCTGATTAAAAATACAGTAACTAAATAAGAATACAGTATTCCTAAATTGAATATTTCAATACTGAAGTCAACTAATCCATAAATATCAATTTTTATCACTACTTGTATCATACCTATTTTCTATTTCAGGGTGAATCGAAACCGGCGGGTTCAGTTTTTCTAAAAGATGTCGTACCGTATACGTGTGTTGGACCAATGTGTGATCGAATGCCAGGTTTTTTTTTTTTTTTTGAAATATTTTGTTAGATGGTGTTACCTTTTTTTTTCATTTAATTTATAATAATAGAAAGACAGAAATAACTTTTATAAGAGAATTGTTATTTTTATTACAAGCGATTGGACTTAACCAATATTGGTTAAATATCACATGATTAGATGATTAGATAAAATGAGTGTAAGTTTGAGTAATTATTCGGAATTTTTTGTTGCCAATATTCGGAATGATTCAAATTTCAATTGTTAATTATTGGAAAATAACGATTTTTGATTTATAGTACGTAGACCAGAATTACCACAGCGATACTCGTTGTATCACTTAGTTGGTATTGGGATGGATGCTCAAGCAAGCAAAGTTCATTGGTTCCTATTCTCTTCTGATTCCGATCTTGAGTAATTTTATCAATTCCATTTAATCCATTTATTTTATCGTTGCATCTTTTTTTTTCTATATTCAATCGACAGTTTTACATGATGATATTATGGTTCACAAAAAATCATGGAAATATAACATGAAATTTTTCATTTTCAGATCATGGTTTACAGAAATTATGAAAACACTACCGAAGCCGAATCCTCCTCCAGTTGATGCTTCAGCTCAACAACTACCAGCAGCTGGACCAAATGCTCCACCACCAGCTTATAGTAAATTTTTTCCAGAAGTTATTTTCTGGGATTATTTAGAATTATTAAAATATTAACATATGACTTTTTTTTGAATATTATGATTCATTTAGATCCTCCTCCGGTATATCCGAGTGGTCCACCTCAAGTAGTCAACAACTATCCTAGTCAACCGGTCTATAATCCAGCAACAAATCCGATACAACCTCCGATGTATCCTACAGCTGTGCCAAGTTATGGTGTTGCTGGTAGTGGTGGTGTTCCTGGTGCTGCCTGGTGGTGGTACCACAGTTATTATTGCTGTAAGTTAATTTTGTTTTATGAATTTCATCCTAGGACAAGAAAAATACGAAATGTAAATAAACTCATATCTTTAAATTAGTGCTAGATTAATAGTATAAATACAAAAAGAAAGGGAATGATTGAATTTTAAGATTCAGAAATTTGTGCAAATGAAAGTAAGAAAAATTTGATTGTTTATTTCCTTGGCTGAGGATCAAGCAGTGATAACTTTGTTCATCTTGCTAAAGTAACTGGGAATCAAGCAGTGACAACTTTGTTCATCTTGCTAAAGTGACTGGAGAGTGACTGGGGAAGTGGTGATAACTTTATTTGTCTTGCTAGAATGGCTGGGGATCAAGTGGGTGATAATTTTGTTCATCTTGTTAAAGTGACTGGAGATCAAGTGGTGATAACTTTGTTCATCTTGTTAAAGTGGCTGGGGATCAATTGGTGATAACTTTGTTCATCCTGCTAAAGTGACTGGGGATCAAGTGGTGATAACTTTGTTCATCTTGTTAAAGTGGCTGGGGATCAATTGGTGATAACTTTGTTCATCTTGCTAAAGTGACTGGGGATCAAGTGGTGATAACTTTGTTCATCTTGTTAAAGTGGCTGGGGATCAAGTGGTGATAACTTTGTTCATCTTGTTAAGGTGGCTGGGGATCAATTGGTGATAACTTTGTTCATCCTGCTAAAGTGACTGGGGATCAAGTGGTGATAACTTTGTTCATCTTGTTAAAGTGGCTGGGGATCAATTGGTGATAACTTTGTCCATCTTGCTAAAGTGACTGGGGATCAAGTGGTGATAACTTTGTTCATCTTGTTAAAGTGGCTGGGGATCAATTGGTGATAACTTTGTTCATCTTGTTAAAGTGGCTGGGGATCAATTGGTGATAACTTTGTTCATCTTGCTAAAGTGACTGGGGATCAAGTGGTGATAACTTTGTTCATCTTGTTAAAGTGGCTGGGGATCAATTGGTGATAACTTTGTTCAACTTGCTAAAGTGACTGGGGATCAAGTGGTGATAATTTTTTTCATCTTGTAAGATTATGAGCAAGTCTTTACCTGATTCATGTTTTATAGCATCAAATGCTCCATTTAAAAGAGAAATGGGTGACAGCCATCAGTGGTTTAGTTTTAAAAGATTGTAGTGAAAAAGTATTATACAATTGACTAAAAAATGCTACGTTAAAACCAAATCATTTTATTGATACAAAATTGAGAGAGTTTGGCTTAAAAGGTACACAGCTTTCTGTAATTCGATTTTTTGAATTTTCTCAAAAGGCAATACTTGCTCTACATGCAGCCTTTATCCACTTCAATTTTGCGCATTGATTGTTGTATATTCTGGTAGATTTCTTTGTATCTTCAAAAGTTGTAAGAAAAAAGATCAAATCAAAACTTCATATGTGTATCATTCATAATGGCACTACAGCGCTTTTAATTCTAGATATTGTAATACAATATTTTGGAAATGGTAATTATTTTATATTAATTATATTACAATTAATAATTGATCATGTATAATTAGATATATTTATTACTACATATATAGTGCCTTTTTCTTCTCTTAATTTGACGGTTGAAACTGTAAAGAAAAATAGGATAAATATTGAGGGATACCCAGTTCATACGTTAGGATATATTTTCAACGAGAAGGCAATAAAGTTAGGAATAAAGTTAGGTATGAAGTTTATTAAGAAAAATTTTAAAAGCTAATTTTCGTGCACTTATTTTACTTTGGGTATGGATATGTAACTAAATTTTTATCGAAAAATTTGCTAAGTTTAGATTTTTTTGTTAGTTTAGAAAAATTTGTTAGGTTTAGATTTTTTTTTTTTGAAAATTAGCAGTACTTCAAGGGATCAAAACATAGAAATCATTAATTTTTTTAATTATAAAAAGTAAATGAAGATAAGTTTCCAAGACATAACATATATTTTAGTATCCATTCCTCCAGATGGTGATGACTTTCTATAGAGATATAATCATTATTTTTAAGATATTAAATGGCTTAGGTACATGCCCGCAACTATCGTCTATGGTAATCATTCCGGTACAGAAGAATCTGAAATCTTTGGAAGAATCCAGGTTACAGAAGAATCTGAAATCTTTTTAGGCGTTCCATCGTGAAATGTTTTATAAACATGTATTCTATTCTTTCAGGCTTTCATTTCTTTTTTATAGGATCGAAATGGAGGAGGAGGCGGTTATGGACCACGATATGGTGGTGGAGGTTGTGGTGGTGGTGGTGGTGGTAGCAGTGGTCCTGGTCTTGGGACTGGCATGTTAATGGGCTCATTGTTAGGCTTTGGCTTAGGAAGTGTATGGGGTGGTGGTTTACATTCTGGATTTGGTTTTGGTGGTCACTCTTATCCAATGGGAATGGGCAGTGGCTTCGGTGGAGGTTATGTACAGGTAAAAATTAAAAATATATTATCTATTTTTTCGCTTGAATATAGGAGTACTTAAAAGAATATGAAACTGATAATTTTAGCTTTTATCATAATGTCGATCATTTCTTGGAAAATAGATTATCAATTTAATTAATCATTAAAAAAATTTTCTTTTAATGATGATTTTTTTAATTATCAGTTCAGTTAATCATTGAAAAAATTATATAACATATATTAATTCATTAAAATTTTTCTTTGAATTTTCAACGAAAATTTTAGCTTAGTTACAAATTAATTCGAAGTATTAACGAAAATTCTAGATTAACTAGAAAATATCTTAAAACTGATAAAATTAAATTGACAATAAAGAAAATTCAGGATAATGATACATATATCACGAATAACTACTATAATACTGGTCCAGAAAGCGGTGGTACAGTTAGTGAACGTAATACAGAAACATCAACTGTTGATGATTCAACGAATAATCCAACTACAACGCAAGATTATTATGATGGCTATGACGTAGGAGGAGATTATAACGATTCTGGCGATTACGATATTGGAGGAGGATATGATGATTCTGGCGGTTATGATATAGGTGGTGGTGATGATTTTGGCGGTGGTGATTTTGGTGGTGGTGATTTTGGTGGAGGAGATTGGTAAATTCACAATAATATATCTATCCCGATTATACATTTTTTTAAATATCTTTTATTCCCTGTAATGTCTATCTATTTTAGAGATTGCTATTTTTCATTATATATTTTAATTCCATGTAAAAATAATTAACATGAAAATCCTTAAGTTAACATTGAATTGATTTAATTCTTTGTTAAACTAAATATCATCATTTCTAAGTTATCTTTATATTGAGTTAAAAAATTTTGCCACATTTTTTCTCTAAAATATGAAAAATTCTTGTTCATTAATAATCACATCATTTTATTATTTTCCATAGGAAACAGAATTGCAATATAATATCTATCTAACATATTTTGTTATCATTTATAAAATTGGCAAGAAATTTTTTCATCATTTTTCTTTATTGAATGGCTGCTTTTGTAACTTTTTTTTGTAGCATATTTTCTGGAAATTTATTGCTTTTTTTAGCGAATAACTAAAATTTTTAAGATGATAAAAAATAAAATAAATGATGAAATAAAATTTATGAATTACTATATTATAACTTCAATTTCTTGAACCGAAATTAATTATTATAAGCGAAAATCAATCATTTCTATCACGGCTGTACCAATTCATAAACTAAAAGTTTGTATATAATTGTAATCAATTTAATTCTTTCAAGTCATCTGATATCTCTGTCTGCTATTTTTTTTCCTTCTGAAATATTCAACTTTTTTATTCGATGCAAATGCTGCTAGATAGTTAACCAATTCTATTATGCAAATGTTTGAAGTCTTTTTTAACAAGTATCGTAATAAGCGATTAGATTATACTGATTTAATGATTAGAATATAATTTTTAAAATGATAAAAAACAATTTTTCACATTAAATTCTGGTGCTTTTTAAACGATATGATAAGAAATAAATGTATCATGCTAAACGATCAAATAATCTTAGAGAAATTACGTTATATACCTTTATTTCAAAGTACTTGTTTTTCTTTTTTTTTTGGTTTTTTCTCATTAACTTTCAAAAGCCAAAAAATTGTACATATGACATTTTCTCGTTCTGTTTTCTTTTGTTGATATTATTATTTATTTTCTTTAGATTTTATGAACATGCCAATTTCTAATTAATTTCGAAAATATGTTAAGAAGACGGAAAAAAAAAAAATATTCTTTCTAATACTTAAATAAAATTCCAGTTTAAAATATGTTTTTCGTTTTATTATTTATGCTTATTTTCAGAGAAAATAAAATTCATTTCATTTCTATACGTTGAAACATGAATTTACCATAATCACTAATCAATTCTTACTTATCAGCTAAACATTATTCACTAATACTAATGTAGAATATGCTTTGATATGTGCAAAATATCACAATTGTATTGATACAATTTTTATCAGTAAATTTTCATTATGGAAAAAACAATGAAAATGCATTTTCGCTTTTGAGATCTCAGTTATGATAATGGTAATAATGATAGTGATTGATATTGAATGATTAATGATAATTAAAGTGATAATGAATAGATGGTTTCATTTTTTCTTTTCTATAATTTAATAACCAAAATATTGCAATTATGCGACACATCATGTATAAATTGGATATTTAAATTTTTCATTAAAATATATATGCATATACATTTACATATATGATATGTATCATTATATATAAAAGTATTTTTACACTGATTAGAAATTATTATTCAATTCTCAAAATCATAATTATGCTAGACTTTCAGTACTTTCAGAGGCTGATTGAAATTTACATGTGTGATGTTAATTATAAGTATAAATTATTTTGTCATTTGAGTTGTAGTTTAATTATAATTATAAAACAAAAGTAATAAATAACTGATGCAACAAATTTTTGATTAATGATAATGTAATGAATTGTTAAGCAAAGTATTAGTTGCATGCATCTAGTATAAATAAAAAAATTGAGATAAGTAAGCAAGTATTTCTAATCATATGACAAATAAAAAAGTTAATTATATTAAATTAATATATGTTATCATTAAAAATAGGTAACGATTAATTGATTAATTTAAGGGATTAAATATGAATTTCTTAAGTTGCTTATATCTTCAAATTGCTTATGAAACTATCAAAAACGAATATCAATGATACATGTAATTAATAATAATTTTTTAGTTAAAATATTTCTCATATCGTTTTAATAATATTTCGTTCAACGAAATATAATTATTAATGGAATGGAATTATTGATTTCGAAATATCAAGAATTCTATGTACGGCTTTATTGATTTTGAAATATCGAGAATTCTCTGTGTGGCTAATGCTTACATTTTCAATAAATCAGATAATACTAGTATCGATATAATAAACATTAATCTAGCAAAATTGATTAGATATATGATAGTTAAAACAAATATGACGGCAAAAACTGCCGTATCGTGGATTAGAACACAGTCAAGTTTTTTTGACATTTAAGACATCCAGCATTTTCTTTTTTTCTTTCAAAATATCTAATTAGAAGTATTATTCAAATTGCAATAAAATACTGAAATGCTAAATAATTTAAATTCTAAAAAAAACTCGATCTTTTTGATGTCTAAATGAAAATATTGAAAAATTATTTTTTCAACACAAAATGAATAATCAGCAATATCCGTTTGATATGTATTAGTATATATATATTTATATCGCCATGATCTTCATTCATCTGTAAATTAATATAATTTATCTAAATTTTGAGATACCAAAAATTGAAATTGAAATTTTCAGAATGAGATTGTTATGAAATTTAGTTGCTGTCATGAAATGGTAAAATTTTTTTGATATCCAATATTTATGTCAAATATATACTCTCGAAATTTGAATGAATCATTCTATTCAGATGATTATTTCTATTCATCTTGATTTAACTATTATATATATTTTTTATCCATTTCTTTATATATAACGATATTTGTTCAGTGCTTACTTTGATTCATTCTTGATTTTAACCGCTTGATTTGTTTTGTTAAAACAAAATATTTTTCATCTTTCGTTAAAACAAAATATTCATTTAATTGATAATAATTGATAATAACAAAGTAGACCAAAAATAATTAAAAAAATAGACTAATATATAAATAAAATGAATTTTTTTTTCATGATGAATTAGAATGCAAAAACGTAATGAAAGATTAAATAGATTCAATCAAAATTTTTATATTTCATTATAATTTTTTAATCTTATCAACTACAGTAATTCAAATATGTAAATTAATCATCGCTAAAATGATAAAACAACGATTTTTGATCGAAAATATGGAAAATTAAACATATCATATTTAAAACCCATATATATATATATAAATATTATATTACATTATATATTATAATAATATATCACATATATATATATTTATATGATATTATATATATTATATACATAATATTCTATTGATAAAGGCTACAGTTTGTACCAAAATTTAATCCTTTCAACGATAGGATTAAAATTGTCTGAATTTTTTTGATCGCAGATCATATGATTTATCGCACTTCATAAAAACGACTCTTTTCTGTTTCAGTATTTGTCATCTTGCTGGACTGATTAGTTACCTTTTAGAAATTTTCAATATATTTGGGAAATATTCTTCTAAAATACTTTTCAGAATTCTACTCAAATTGCGCTTGTTCAAATTACCATTTGTTGATCGAAGTTTTTCTCGAATAAGCATGTTATTCTATTATTTTGTAGTCATTATTTTGCCGTCATGTATCGCACAAACACAAGTAAGTAAGAGATTGTTCTCAAAATAGAAATTAAATTTTCATAATTTTTTTTACTTAGGGATAAATCAAGCAGTAGAATTTTTTCTTGTGAAAAAAAAATGAGAAATAACATGATTTTTATGAATATATTTAAATTTCTGTTGCTCTTCCAATTTTTTTCGTTACATTTAAAGCACTAATGTTTTGCAAAATTTCTGTAGCTTAATTTCAATACCACATAAAACTTATGCACTATATTTCTGAATTACTTTGGGGACAATAGTTTGTCAGGATTTCCATTGTATTCACGTTATCATTTGCTCAAATAAGCAATATAAAATAATAAATTGGTAACCTTTTCAAATCATTACGATGTCTAAACTGTTTCTGAATTATATTAGTAACTAAATAGTGATGAAATGTCGTTGGTTGAACATTCCACGCTCATATCTGTTAATTCTATTTACTGAGAATACTTAAAAATTTGCCACAGAAGTAATTGACACGTTATACGTGGGAATTTTCTTTCAAGATTCCTGCTATTTCAGGTACCAATTGAAAAGGATCAGTTAATTCAAACTGACCTTTTGAATCAAGAAAATGTCGCAAAGCAATTGAATTTAAATGAGATAGTTTGGCACGAGAAATCTTCAAGCAATCAAGGAAACAGAAATACTAAAATTGAAGTTAAAAATTGCAAAACTGAAGAAGTGGAAAGGCAATTAAAATGTGTTGTATGCTGTAAGAATTTAAATTTCCATGCAAGCTGCAGCTTCATATGACAGCGGTACATTCAGCGAAAAAAAATTTAAATGTGACATATGCGCAAGCAATTTGGGTACCCGTCCAGTCTGTACCGTCATAGTAAGACACATCAAGCAAAAAATTTATATGTAGTAATGCGGGAAGCAATACTTTCCATAATGATGGCCTTCAACGTCACATACAAATAATCCATAAAATGAAAAAAAATTCTGTGATTTATGCGGCGAGCAATTTGCATATCATGCACTTTGCAAGTTCACAAAACGTACACACGGGGAAAAAATTCAAGTGCAATATATGCGGCATGGGATACGGACATTGGCAGTATCTGCAAGCTCATATGCGGAGAATGCATACGGACAAAAAATTCAAATTTGCTGAATGCGGGAAAAATATTCAGAAATTCTAGTTTGAAAAGACATGAAAAGATGCATAAAACTTCTGCAGTGAATTCCTGATACGATAACTGATATTACTGCCACGGATATTTTAATAAAAAAAATAATTTAATTTCAGAGCTATGAATTATATTGTAATGGATTAAATTATATTTGCATTGCTTTATTTCGTTTCGTTATTCTTATCTGACACTTTTCCATTTTTTTTTGCTGCTAATATTTAGCTAAATTGAACCCATTCTTTCAATATATTAATGCAATAAAAGTTTTTCCAATGGATTTCTAAGAACATCCGTCCTCTTTTCAACTGACGAACAGTGTTGGATAGCAACATATGAAAAATGGCTTAGTAAAAAAATAAATAAATAAATAAAAAATTGCGTGTCGCAAATAATTGAATAGTAATTCTGTTGATATATAACTAAAATACGAATAAATGACCTAAGAATAGCCAAGAAAGACACCTAAGATGCATTATATTTAAGGATATATCAAGAAAAACACTGAAGAGTACGTGAAGAAAATGCCAGAGAACAGATAATGAAGAAGTAAGTTTTATTCGAGTCGTTCCAAATCAGCTATAACAAAATTAGAAAATCAGAGTGAAAAAAAAATATATATGAGTGTAAAAGAGACAAGAAAGGTAAGTTTTCGTTTATATTTCATTAGAAAAAATTTGCAGTGTCTTGCAAACATCTGCTGAACAAGCAGCAGAGTTACAATACAGGAATAACTAGAAGGAGTAGGCCACGAAAGAGCGGTAGAATGGTTTAAAGATGGAAATCCAGCACTGAGAAGCAAATAACGGTGTAGAATGTATAATCCGAGGCAAATAATTTGAAGAAAATGGAAGGAATTATTACGTTTAACAAAAGATGATAAATGGGAGAAGGATGTTATATTGTGTGAAGATTAAACTGCTTAAGGAACTAAATTGAATTAATGAGGCACTCATACAAAGTAAAATGAAATGTGAAAAGACAGAAAACGAATCAGCAAAAACAGAAGGACAGAAGAAGAGCCTAGAAGATTTAACTGGAAAGCTGATCACGATTAGTAAACCACCGACTTTAAGTCCGGTAGAATTTGATGGCAACCCGAAAATGTGGAGCCAGTTTATTAGTTAATTTGAGGAATCAATCCATAAGAGAACAGATTTGAAAACAACGCAGAAGGGAGAAGCAAATGAACAAATAAGTGATCTCATGATAAATGAAGAAAATTATCGGCTAGTTCTGGAGAATTTGTATAAATAATATGGAAATGAAAAACAATAAAAGAACTATATAAAAGTCTAGAAACTATATAAAAATTCGATGCTCAAACAAAGAACTGTTTCTTCCAAATTCACCCAAAAATTGTTAAATTTATTGGTATCGTTGAAAATTTGAAATAATGCACCATTTTTATACACTCCTATGAAATATTGTCCATTAACTTTGCATCTTAATATTATTATTATTAGTTTGCATCTCATAAAGGAGTCGATTAAATTAATAAGAATAAGCTATAGATGATTTATTGAAATTCGTTTTTCCATAAATATGAATTTTTATTCTATTATGACAATATTTCATTTATCAATTTTATCTGTAATCAAAAAATGTTCAAGAATATGTGCAAATTTTATTCCTGGATTCCTCATTTTTTTTTTTATTTATATTGAAAATTATTTCTAATAGTGTCCAATACTTATATTGAATATATACTCTCGAGATTCGAATGGATTATTTATTATTCAGATGATTATTTCTATTCAGCTATTTTCTTTACATATTAAAAGATATTTATTCAGTGCTCACTTTAACCGCCGATTTGTTTGTTAAAACAAAATATTTTTCATCTTTCATAATTGATAATAACATAATAACCAAATAGATCAAAAATAATAAAAAAAATTACTAATGCATAAAAAAACGAATTTGAAATTTTTCATGATGAATAAATAAAAAGTAATAATAAAGATTAAATAGATTCAATCGAAATTTTTATATTTCATTATAATTTTTAATCTTATACTACAGTAATTCAAAATATGTAAATAATCATCGCTAAAAATGATAAAACAACGATTTTTGATCGAGAATATGGAAAATTAAACATATCATATTTAAAACCCAATTTTTTTCTTATTTTCGAGAAATATTTTAGAATTGAAATTTTGCTAATCTAATTTTTCCATTATCAACAAAGGCTCGTATAGCTAGCTATTCTATTGATAAAGGCTACAGTTTGTATCAAAATTTAATCCTTTCAACGATAGGATTAAATTGTTGAATTTTTTTGATTGCAGATCATATGATTTATCGCACTTCATAAAAACGCTCTTTTCTCATTTCAGTACTTTATCATCTTGCTGGACTGATTAGTTACCTTTAAAAATTTTCATATATTTGGGAAATATTCTTCTAAAATACTTTTCAGAATTCCACTCAAATTGCGCTTGTTCAAATTATCATTTGTTGGTCGAAGTTATTCTCGAATAAGCATGTTATTCTATTATTTTGCAATCATTATTTTGCCGTCATGTATCGCACAAACACAAGTAAGTAGACAAGAGATTGTTCTCAAATTAGAAATTAAATTTTCATAATTTTTTTTTTTGATTTAAAATATTCATATTTAGACAATGTCAATGGCAAAATGTTTTCTTGTAAACAGGAAATGAGATTTTTAAATAACACGATTTTTATGAATATATTTAAATATTAATGTTCTGCAAAATATTATATATCATAATCATATCACAGAAAATTTATGCACTATGAATTATTTTGGGGGCAACAGTTTTGTCAGGATTTTCATTCTATTAATATTATCATTTGTTTAAATTAACAATATAAAACAGTAAAATTGATAGAAAAATTGATACCTTTTACAAATCATTCTACGTCTAAGATGTTTCTGAATTATATTAGTAACTAAATAGTGATGAAATGTTGTTAGTTCAAGATTCCACGCTGATCTGCAAATTTTATTCACTGAGAATGCTCAAAAATTTAATTCGAAAATAATTATCGAATTAAATAATGCAAATCATTTCCGATTATTTCAGGTACCAAATAAAAACGACCAATCGATTCAAGCAAAAATAACTGATCATTTGAAGCAGGAAAATGTCGCAAAGGAACTGAATTCAGGTGAAACAGTTTGGCAGCAGAAATCATCGAGCAATCAAAAATAGAAATATCATTGAAATTGGTGTTAAAAATCGTGAAGCCAAAGAAGAGGAAAGACAATTAAAATGTGTTGTTTGCAGTAAGGAATTTAAATTTCCATGCAGGCTGCAACTTCATATGGCAGCAGTACATGCAAGCGAAAAAAAATTTAAATGTGACATATGTGGCAAGCAATATCGATATCCATCTAGTCTTCAAGATCATAAAGGAATACATAGAGGTAAAAAATATTTATGTAATATATGCGGGAAGCAATACTCTTATCGGGCTGACTATCACCGTCATCTACAAATAATCCATAAAAAAGAAAAAAAATTCAAATGTGATATGTGCAGCGAGCAATTTGCATATCGAAACACTTTGCAAGTTCACAAAAACGTACATATGGGGAAAAAATTCAAATGCAACATGTGCGGCACGGAATATGGACATTGGCAGTATCTGCAAGCTCATATGCGGACAATGCATACGGACAAAAGAGAATTTAAATGTGGTGAATGCGGCAGAATATTTAATAGAAACTGTAATTTGAAAAGGCATGAAAAGATGCATAAAGATTCTAAAACGTACTCCTTGACGCTGATAACCATATCTCTACTACTGATATTTTAATAAAAAAAATAATTTCAGTTGCACGGTTATAAATTATATTGTGATTGATTAAATCATATTTGCATTACTTTTTTTTTAGCTCATTCTTGTTTTTTGATTACTTTCCTGTTTTTTTTTTTTCTTTACTATTATTTAGCTGAATTGGGCATATTCTTTCAATATGTTAATAAAAGTTTGTGCAATAAATTTCTATGAAAACTCTTCCTCTTTTGTAGCGGATGAGCGGCACATATAAAAAGTCGCTTCAAGCATGATTTTGCAAATAATTGAATGGCAATTCTGTTGATATATACAATTCCTGTAAAGTCAAAAACTACGAAATAAACTATTCGTTCAAACTACTCAAAACAAAAAACAAAACAAAACGAAAACCTCTTTAAAAGAAAAAAACTCCAAGCAACAACATTCAATTAATTTTTTTATAATGAATATAATTAATAATTTTTTCATCTTTTTTTTTTAAAGAGATCGCTTGAATTATATAATAAGAAGACATATATGAACAAGAAATATGAAAACATGCATTTTAAATACAACCGATACTTTTCACTTCAATCTGCGGAGCTTGTGGTAGTGCATAGAATTTACCAGGATTTATCTGCTTGGTACTAAATAATCAAGTGCTCCTTCAGGAGGTGAAGCGGTAAGTATTGAAGTTTGAATTTCTAAAAAACCTTGTTTTATCATGAGCCTGCGAAATTCTGCAATGATTTGTGAACGCAAAATGATGTTTTTACAAACTTTTTCTCGCCTTAAATCAAAAAATCGTATTTAAACCTCATATTATAAATATTTTGATTGGCCTTCATTGATTGCAGTAATTTAAAAAAAATTTAACCTAATTGTTATTTGCTTTATTTGTTTTCGAAATGCTATATATGGAAATTTCCAGAACAAAAACTTTTAATGCTTATCATGATCACTATGGGGTCATTATTTTATATTAATCCTGCAGATGTTGAAATATTCTTCTCTTATTATAATTTCATAATTAGTGCTTATCATGATCATTATGATGTCTACCGATGCGTCTAACTATTTCATGTTCCTTCGGATTCAGTGAGCCTAAGAATAAAGCCATTCAGCAAAAATTTAATATGTCTTTTGTTTGTCGATTTAAATCTTCCAATGAATCACTGAGAGTTGTAAGATTTATATAAAATTATTCAATAATTGATAGTTATAAGTATTAAATTGTTTTTTGTGTTAAAAACTTTCATACAGCATTCCGCAAAAAGAATATAATGAATAACAATAAGATTAAATTATTTAAAATTAATGCAATAAATGAAGGCTATTTGGATTTATTAAATAATAATATAATAAATATTGGAGTAAAAATCAATGATTATTTTTGGTATGGATATTTTCATGTTTTTTGCTGACATATGTCATTATTTTTATATAAATCAAGCGATTTCTTCAAAAAAGTGAGATAAATTAACTTTTTAGCAAGAAGGAAATTTATAAAAATAATAATTTTAATTTTTTTTTTGTGTTAATCTGATCAAAAATGTTATTTCTTCAATGTTACATCAAATTTGATCAAAAAAGAATTTGCAAATCCGAGCGAAGTATTAATGAAATAATTTCGACATTATGTAAATGAATATTAAAAAAAAATTTATTAATGCGATTTCGTCACTTCACCAACTGGCTTCCACTATAATGTATGCAGAAATTGAAATGAAATTAAATGAAACTGTGGAAAAATTGTATGGTTACTTTGCATAATGCAATGCAATCCAAACAATTTTTTTGATATGAAGGATTAAACAATGGAACTAAACGTTGACCGAATAATCTCCTTACACGTGGATTTGTAATTTCTATTATACGTGGATTGCCACTCCTATCTGAACAAGCATTTAAACGTACAATCCTTGACGATCCTATTTTGTTATAAACATATAAACAAGCGTTTTTTTGAAAAAATTGTTTTTCTATAATTTTATGAAGATCTTGTGAATTATTTTCCTTTTGTTATGCAAGTTGTACAAACTTCGCTTTACAATATCTGTAGTCGATTTCCAGTAGGAATAACTCATTATGTTTATGATATAGGTGAGGCATAATCAATACTAATTAATTTGAACAAACATTTGTTAGAAAATATATCTTCGAATTTCTTGCAAGAGTGCAATTGCACGGAGCAAATAATGTCGTTTCTTCGATGCAATTTTGTCGCATACTGTTAAATTTAAATACTTTTTTAGAAATTGCAAGAAAGAATGTTTATCAACATGCATTTCATTTATTCTTTCTTGTTCATCTTTCAACTATACAACATTCAAACAGTAAGTTAATTAGAATTTTAAGAATAACATAACATTGAAATATTTTGAAGATTCCAAAATTTTAACAGAATATGAGATGGATATGAGATTTTAACAGAATATGAAATTTTAACAGAATATGATATCATATAATTTGAGGAAGCACAACCAGAACTGAGAGAGTTCCTCGATTTATCAAAACTGAATGAAGAACAAACAGAACCGCTGGATTTATCAATTTCAAAAGTCAACAAAAATGAAGCAACGGATCCATGGAACATATCAATTCAAAAAACAGAGAATGAATCAACGAAACTAAATAAAGTAACGAATAACGAGCAGATAGCCCCAATGAACTCAGAGATTCAGGAAGAGAATAAAGAATCAAAACAATTTTTGAATTTAGAAGTGAACGAAGAACCAGCGAGATTAATGAAGCGAAATATGACGAAAGGAAAAAACGTTCGCAAAAAAATGAAATGCCCTGTATGCGGAAAAGAAATGACAGGAAGTTTGAAACACCATATGCGAATTCATACCGGTGAGAAGCCACACAATTGTTTGGACTGCGGGAAAAGTTTCTCCAATTATCGAATTTGCAGACCCATAGCGAACTCATACCGGTGAGAAGCCATACATTGTTCAGAATGCGGGAGAAATTTTGCTCGTAAATGGAGTTTACAAAAGCATATATTGATTCATTGAAAAGAAACGAACATCTTCTTCAGTTTTATGCTGTGATAGTTTTAAAATTCGAACAAATGTTTCGAATTGTACAGGAAGAAATTTCATAATAAAACAGTTAAAAGATTTGAAACTGAAATATACATTATTCCTTCCGGGATTGTTGATTATTTATGCATTTAAATATGAACTTTTGTATTATTTAAATTACTAATAAAACAAAATTTTCTTAAACGAAATTTTTGCCAATTACGCATATCAAATAGCAATAAATTTTTGGAAATGCTATTTCATAACGACAAGAATTGTTGCAATTTGCAATAAAAATTTTATTTATTCCACTCCTTTGTTAATTCAATATAAATTCTCATTAAGTATCAAAGTAGACCAATGAATGTTTAAAATGTTTAAAATACGATTTATCATCCAATTCTAATCGTTGTTCTTGTCGAGGAGAATCGATAGAGAATACAGTAATTTCCTTGTGTAGAATTTCTTATGAATATTTACGTGCGTTTCTTCTATGTTATGAAAGATGTTAGCTAAATTGCGCGTGTTTTTCTATAAGCTATATACTACAATGATACCATGATCCAGCATCTATAAAATAAAAAGAGTCCCAAACTATATATTAGAAGAATTGTTTGCAAGAGGTCAGTGAATCCTCAAACGAACGTCTTTTATTCTCCCTTTTTACTATCGAGATTATTCATCTATTTTGCCTTATCAAACTGATCTGTTTTATTCGCTATATCATAATCACGGTATTGTATAACTTGTTAATGTAGCTACTTAATAAATACTTTCTGCTCGATTCCTTACGACAGTTAATCAAGAAGACAAACTTTTCCTGCAGTTCTCATTTCGGAAAACTATTGCTAACTTTTCCTGAATTGTTACTTGCTGATGAATTATTTTCGAAATTGAACTGATTCAACTAAAATGCTTTAACTGATGTAAAAGAAGTTCTCTCTTCCCTATTTTTTTGATTGTTTTAAAAATATCGTTATAATTGAAATATAATAAAAAATAAAATGATATAATTGTTCACGAAGTAGCTGAAGGTAACGAATTGCGTCTTTAGTAAGTAAAAGGCCTTTTTACAAATGAATATATTTTAAGAAACATTTTTTCTGTGAAGGGATTTAAAGATGTTAAAATTTTAAACATTGTTCATAGTCACTGTTATAATATCAGAAATATTTACATTTCAATTAGGCTTATGATATTTTACTATTGAAAATAAGCTTGGTAATAAGGAATAGAGAATTAGGTAAATGATTCATTACTTAAAATAGGCATCATAACATTTATTTCTTTCAGATAATGAGTTATGAGAAATATAAAATATTCCTGTTATTCCAATAATATTTTGATGCTGAACTGATTTCGGTTTTGAAGACCTAATCTTTAAAATCTTTCGAAATTCTGCTTTTTATGGTCGATAAATCTTATATTTTTTACTTATGAATTAGAGAGTTTTAAGGATAATTTTTAGACTTATTCACTCGTGACCTCTTTATAACTAATCGTCACAATATATTAAAACGCTAACATTTCTTGTTTGTAAAGATTTTGTTGTGGCGTTCTTTCATTTTTAACACTTCTTGTTTAACATAATTACATTCTTTGATATCTCCAAAATGTCTCCGTCATTTGATCTTCAGTAAGGAATGCTTTAGAATGTTAGCATTTATTCATTCAACTATCTCCTGTCTTATGCAACGCTATTTAATCATCGCTATGCTTCGGCAAGATTTTTTTAGAAATTTTTTTGTATGTACTTTTTGTAGCAAAAATATTCTTTATTTGCAGCACATTGATATACATAGTTGCAAATTCTTTATTTCCGCATAAACTTCAAAATGTTGCCAAAGATAAGGTCTGAAGACACAGTCTTAAACTTAGATAATTACTATGTTCTATTTTTCGACAACGAATTAATGCGACAACGAAATCCAATTACGATTTCGATAAGATGAATTAATAATGTAAAAATATGAAAAAGAGATCCAACATAACACTTATTTATGTCCATTTTAAATGATGAATCATATGAGAAATATTCTACTATATAGATTATTTTGATTATCAAGACAATTTTATATTATGAAATTACTTTTTCATGCTGAGATATTCTCATAAAATACAAAAATATATTGGTTATTTCGATATATTTATATTATAGAATAATTTTCGACTATTTCAATATATTCTTCACTTTTTTTTTGCTTTCTTAAGACAGAAAGGATGTTAAAAAGAAGAAATATATCGACTTCATAATTTTAAATATTGCAGCTGGCGACTGTTTTGAAATTGGTCGTGTAGCATACATTGAATATGATTATTATTATATCATTATCGGATGCAAAAAGCACAAGAGCATGTTGAAAATGAAACTTTCTCAATGGCAAATCTCGAAGTTATTCTCGAATATTTGACTTTCTCATTGTATAAACAGAGAAATCTGAAACTAGCTTGTTGCTCGCAGTGAATTAATTGTATCGCACAAGTAAGTTCTTTGTTGAATGCTTTTTGTTTTAGCAGGAATAATTTCTACCTTTACCTTTAATAATAAACAGACATGATATATCAACAGTAAAATTAGTTTCATATATGAAATAAACTATCTATTTATTGACATGTTAATTCTTTCTAAATTCTTGAATAGTATAAATGCTGTGCTCGTACTTGTAGATCCGTACTTGTAGATTCATCCACATGCCAAAGTTAATTTAAGATGGTATGAAAATTTGCTAAGAAATAATGGAATCCAAGATATTGATATGCGACGAGACATCCCACCAATAAATAATACACGACATAAAAATAATTTGGACGAAGGTCTAAGGTTAATGTACGAAGCGTTATGTCGGCAAGAAGTGCCAATTGTAGGTCACTACACCACTTTATTTTAATTTATTCACATAAAGTATAGTCAAGATAGAATTTTAACATTCAAAATCTCTTGCTTTGTCGTATTTGAATTGAATTTGTTTTGTTAGGAAAACTGCTAATTCGAGTTTTTGAGATTTATTAATTTTGAATTTAACAGATTTCTTGCAGAATACAAAAGCACAATCGCAATTATTTTGCTACTATAAAATGGATCGTCCATATTTGCGTTTAGCACCATTCAAAGTAGAAATTGCTCGACAAAATCCTTTAGCTGCTCTATTCTATGATATTATATCGGACGAAGAGGCACGAATTATTCAAATGCTTGCAACACCTAAGGCATGTTTATAATGCTTCATACTTTGTATTAGATATTATATGCTTTTTAACCCTTTTATTTTTAAAGAAATAATTTTTACCCTTGATAATAAGCAGATATCATATATCAGCGGTGGAATTAGTTTTGTAGGGGGCAAGAAAGGAGACAGGAAGGATGGTGGATTGGTTTAATTGCTTTAAATCTTGGTAAAATTGATATCGCAGCAATTTCAGTTGGAACGAATTCTCAATGATCCAAATGGAAACTTTAGACTAGCCTACTTTCGTGTTACCAAAAGGTAAATGTTTCAGATATTTTACTGATTCTAGTTTCACGAGGAAAAAGAAAAATTTGTATGAAGCTATACGATAATAAGATTGTCAAAGATTGATTAACGGTAAATAGATGAAATTAATTACTATTCCAGAAAAAAATATTTTATCTCTTTGATAAATAAAAGGCAAAATTAATCTAATCTTTTATTTGATTATTAAATTTTCGCTGGATAATGAGTTCATTCATAGTGCTCGATTGAATTCGACAGAACATGAAATAGTTAAACGTATTGATAGACGTCTTGAATTCATGCAAAATAATTAAGAAATATTTCTGTTAACTTATATCATTTCCATTGACAAATATTTCAAATTTCTCATTCGAATTTTATTGAATGAGAAAGGTTTTCTTTTTTTTATAAAAAAATTATATTGAATGCGTAACACAATGATTATAAATATTAGAATAATGGAGATAACACCTATCAATGCGCAGTCAAAATGAGGTTCGTATTGACCACCAATCCCATAATTATGGATCTGAAAAGTTTTAGGTATTCAAATTGACTTTTAGATATTCAAATTGACCGAAATTTATGGAATATATGAATCATAAGCTGTAATTTTTTCACAATGTGAAAATATTTTTTACAATATTACCAGATGTTTTCGAATATTGTTCATTTGAAATAACAGGATTATCATGAAAATAAAAATTTTTATGATTTTGAATCTGTCTGATCTCCATTTTGAAATTTATGAATCTAGAAAATAACCGCAAGATTCTCCGCGGTTTCTATTTCGAGATTTGTCGCGAGATGTACAATTTCGAAAAATAAACTTTCTCAGAGAATATAAAGAAATCTTTTAAAAAATAGCGTATTAAACTATCTTCTAAAAAAAAATTTTACCTGTGTATAAACCTTCAGAAGCTTCCTTATAAAGTTGTTTAATTTTCTCAATATTAACAGCTTTTTTGGCTTATTTTTTTTGGATCGTTTAATATTTGCTCAAAGTTGAATATCTTTCATCAATATATTAATGTAATAGAAGCTTTATTTCTAAATATATATATATATATATATATGTACTTTTTTTACAATGGATGAATAAAATAAGCATCAATAGAGTGGAGCTATTTATACATGATACAATGCTTGTATTGAATAATTGAATGACAAATCTTTTCATATATGCATCAATGGAAGGACTAAATTTTGACATAAACAATGATTCTTATCAATGAGATAGTTTACAAATGTTAATTTTGTCTTTATTAATAATGAAATCAACAAAATTTAGGAAATTATAATAAAATCTAAAGAATTTGATTATAATCAACGTAATCCTTTATTGTATTATCACGAATAACTATTATCCAAAAGTCCAAAAATCACAAAAAGCAATGATACAATTACTAACGTAAAATAAAATCAATCAATTTGCTGATAGTTGAACGAATAATCTGACTACAGGCAAGATTATTATTAGCACGAGGAGATTATAACGAGATTCAAGAGATATCTCCGGAATCGAAAAAATTAATAGTGATTTCGGTGAAGGAGAATGATAATTATGCAAAATTTTTAGTAATTTTAAAGTTTACTTGAAAAATTGTAACATCTGCGATGTAATCAGTCATAAATAAAATGATACAATAATTTTTTGCTAAGAGATAAAGCAAAAACTTTTGAAATAAAATTGGTTTGAGTTGAAGGAGACTTTGAGTTAAAGGTTTGAGATATGAGGTTGAGATTTGAGTTGAAGAAGACGAATCTATTTGAGTTGAAGGAAATACACAAGGCGAGATTCATTATAATCTCGGTAATATCCATCGTGGACTCCATTTGGCAAAAGTGATATTAATGTAGTGTCCTTCATGCCATTCTGAGATCAGTTCTGAGGTCATCAGAATCACCGCCTTTATTTAGAGCGCATAAACGCGAACGATAGCCAGTATGATTTATAATATCGCGATCTACAAAACTAATACATTCACTTATAAATCTTCATTTTCTTTTATCACGGAGCCTTTTCGCAATTTATTCGCGACAAGAGGAATGTGAAGGAAAATATTTATTTTAATCATTGGATTATCAAACAATATAATACAGTGATACTTGGTAATATGAAATACAATAATTACGTCAAGGAAGACGAATCTGATTTGAGCTGAAGGAAACTGATGTAGTATGAATCGAAAGGAACATGTGTAGCGTGAATCCAAGAAAACATTCTCTTCTCAAAAAAAAAAAAAAGAGAAAACGAGCCTCCCGAACGGATGAAAGCGAATGAGATAGTATGATAGGAAAACAATGGTAAATTGGTGAAATTCAATTTTTTCAAAAGCAAAATCCAATAAGTTCATAAATGATTGAGTTAATTCAATCAAATTCTTCAAATTTCACTATAATATCCTAAATTTAGTCGAAAAATTATCACATTGATATATATATCAACAGAATTATTATTCAGTTATTCGCAACATACAACATATAATGCTCAAGCAGCTTTTCATATGCTAATATTCACGCTGCTAATCCGTTGCAAAGAAGAAGAATGATCATAGAAATCACTGGATAAAATTTTATTGCATTAATATATTGAATGGAAGTATATAAATTTACCTAAATATTAGCACAGAAAAAAACAGAATAAATCGAGCCAACAAAGGCAATGTAAATATAATTTAAATCAGCCACAGTGCAATAATTTATAGCTCTGAAAATAAAATTATTTTTTTTATTAAAATATTTGTAGCAGAGATATCACTTATCACCGACAAGGAGTTCATTGCAGAAGCTTTCGGTAGAACTTTATGCACCATTTTCTCATGTTTTTTCAAAGTTTTTTCAAACTACTAATACGCTTCTGAATTACATTGTTATATAAATAGTGGCGAAATATTGTTGGTTTAAGATTCCACGCTGATATCTGTTAAATTCTATTTACTGAGGATATTTAAAAATTGTAAGGAAAATAATCATCGAATCATATAATATAAATTATTTCCGATTATTTCAGGTTCCAAATAAAAATGATCATTTGAATTGAAAATGACCAATCAATTCAAGCAAAAATAATTGATCATTTGAAGCAAGAAAATGTTGCAAAGGAACTGAATTCAAGTGAAACAGTTTGGCAGCAGAAATCATCAAGCAATAAAGAAGATAAAAATATCACTGAAATTGGTGTTAAAAATCGTGAAGCCAAAGATGAGAAAAGGCAATTAAAGTGCAATATATACAGTAGGAATTTAAATTTCCATGCCGGCTGCAACTTCATATGACAATACATATAAGCGAAAAAAAATTTAAATGTGACATATGTGGCAAACAATATCGATATCCATCCGGTTTGCACATTGATAGTAAGACATATGCAACCAAAATATTCGCATGTGATGCATGCGGAAAGCAATACTTTCGTCGGTATGAATTTCAAAGTCATATAGAAATAATCCACGAAAATAAAAAAAAATTCAAGTGTGATATTCACAGCGAGGAATTGGCACAACGATATACTTTGCAAGCTCATAGAAACGCACATACGGAGAATGAATTCAAATGCGATATATGCGGCGCGGAATACAGGCACCCGCAAAATCTTCATTTTCACATACAGAAAATGCATGCGGACAAAGAAGAATTTGAATGTGATAAATGTGGCAGAATATTCAATAGAAAGTCTAATTTGAAAAGACATGAAAAGACACGTAAAGTTTCTGCAGCGTACTCCTTGACACCAATAACTGATATCTCTGCCACGGATATTTTAATAAAAAAAATAATTTCAGTTGCAGTGCTGTAAATTATTATATCTTGATGGCTTAAATCATATTTTCATTGCTTTTTTTTCAGCCCATTCTTGCTTCTGTAATACTTTTCCATTGTTCTTTCGGTGTTAGTTTTTAGCTAAATTGAATACATTCTTTCAATATATTAATTCAATAAATGTTTATCCAATGAATTTTTATGGACATTCGTCTTCTTTGCAATGGATGAACAGCGTGGATATCAATACATGAAAAGACGTTAAGCATGATGTGTTGCATGTTGCAAATAATTGAATAATAATTCTGTTAATAATGCACCATTTGTTGAGAAAAATAAGTTTCCATTTCGGATTATTGAGAATCCATTTCAACTTAAATTACTGCGATATCAATTTTATCAAGGTTTGAAGCAATTAAACCAATCCAACCTCATTCCTGTTTCCTTTCTTGCCCTCCACAAATGAGCATATAGTATCTATAATACAAAGTATGAAACATTATAAACATGCCTTAGGTGTTGCAAGCATTTGAATAATTCGTGCCTCTTCGTCCGATATAATATCATAGAATAGAGCAGCTAAAGGATTTTGTCGAGCAATTTCTACTTTGAATGGTGCTAAACGCAAATATGGACGATCCATTTTATAGTAGCAAAATAATTGCGATTGTGCTTTTGTATTCTGCAAGAAATCTGTTAAATTCAAAATTAATAAATCTTAAAAATTTGAATCAGTAGTTTTTCTGACAAAACAAATTTTATTCGAATATGATAAACCAAGCGATTTGATATATTAAAATTCAATTTTAGTTGTACTTTGAAAAAAAATAAACACAAGGCAGTGTAGCACTTACATTTCTTGACGACATAATGACCTTCGTCCAAGTTATTCCTATCTCATGCATTATTTATTGGTGAAACATCTCATTGCATATGGAAAAAAAAAGAAAAACACCTCTTGGATTCCATCATCTTACATTAACTTTGGTTCGTGGATGATTCGAATCCATTGTATGAGAAGAGCAAAATATTTCATAAAACGCAAGAATTTAGAAATAATTGGCATGTCAGTAAATGAATATATTGTAAAATGCCATATAAAATGAATTTGCCGTTGATACATGATATTTTTATACTACTAAAGCTAGAAATTATTTCTGCTAAAATAAAAAAAAACTCAAAAAACATCTTCCTTATGCGATATAAATCATTTGCAAGCAACAAAGTTCGTTTCATATTATCCTGTTTATACAGTGAGAAAAATAAATGTTCGAGAATATCATCAAAATTCGCCGTTGGGAAGATCTCCTCCTGAAATACTCTCGTGCTTCTTGTATCCACAATGATGTGATATTAATCATATGTCAAAATAATCGTCAGCTGCAATATTCAAAATTATGAAGTCGATATATTTCGTCTTTTCAACATCCTTTCTATCTTAAGCAAGCAAAAAAAGTGAAAGATATATTGAAATAACCGAAAATTATTTTTTAATATAAATATATCGAAATAACCAATACATCGTCGTATTATATGAATATCTCAGTATGAAAAAGTGATTTTCATGATCGAAATTTTAGTAAAACATCTATATAGAAGATATTTTTCAGATGATTCATCACTTAAAATGAACATAAAATGAGTGTCGTCTTCATCTTCGCTTGCAATTCCCTAATTTAACTTTACTATTAAAATTATGTACACTAATTCTTGTCCTTTTTTGTTTTTCATAAGCCTGAACGCCTAATAAGCTGAAATTTCATGTGTGCTATTGCTAACCTCGTTCTTGCTCGACCTATTTCACATATATCATATTTAATTTTGTTCACGACAGCTGATTTATATGAGATGTCTTTGACATAAAAAATTAATTGCATATAAATAATTATCTAGGCCACATATATTAAGTAAAGCAAAACTGAAGTAATCAGAAATTATATCGATGTAAATGATTTCTTTTGAAACATCGGGAAGTGAAATTTGAATCGATAATATATCAATGAATCATCATAGTTTCACATTTAAAGCAATAGCTTGAATT
Source organism: Dirofilaria repens (assembly GCA_008729115.1). Lineage (NCBI taxonomy): Eukaryota > Metazoa > Nematoda > Chromadorea > Rhabditida > Onchocercidae > Dirofilaria > Dirofilaria repens. The sequence goes on from SNRZ01000100.1 coordinate 88,015, forward strand.
AGATTTGAACATAGTGTTAGATAAACAGAATTATATCATTTAGTCAAGCAAAATTTAAAACAGTTTACTCGTTGATATTTCTACACTATAATAAGTAGTTCATTGCTAATATTTGATCAAAGTTCACGTTCTTTTTGGATTTATTAATGCAATGAAAGTTTATTTAAATTTTCTATTAACATAATTTTAATGTAATAGGGACATTATATGATGCATGTGTTAAATAATGAATGGCAATATGCTAATTTATACATCGATGAATGGATTAAATTTTGATATAATCTGTCGCCCTTATCAATAGATTAGCTAGCTATTCGTGCCTTTATTGATAATGGAGAAATCAGATTAGTAAAATTTCGATTCTAATACTATTAAAAAAAAATTTTAAAAAGTGAAAAATTATATTTTGAATATATTTTTTAATGTATGAAAATAAATAATCTTTAAATGTAATATGTCGATGAATGAATTAAATTTATCAATGTAAAAAGGGTCTATTTTGTTATTATCAATCATCTGAACGATGAAAAATATTCTGTTTTAAAATAACAAATTAAACGGTTAATGTCAAGATGAATCAAACTGAGGACTGAATAAATATCGGTAATATATGAAGAAAATAGCTAATAAATGTATATGAGGGCTAAATCAAGCTGAATTAAATGATGATATGATTCTTCTAACTGCATTTCTTTAAAAATTTATCAATGTAAAATTTCGATTCTAATACTATCAAAAAAAAATTATTGAAAAATGAAAAATTATATTTTGAATATATTTTTTAATGTATGAAAATAATTAAACTTCATAACTGTAATATGTCGATGAATGAATTAAATTTTCGTACAAGCTGAACCATTGCCAATAGAATAGCCATTGTTTGTGCAGTTATTTACTCCTAAGAGGACGATAACTTATTCAAATGCATTATGCGTTAATTATGTTAGCCAATTGATATATTTTGCATGTAATAATAAAAAGAAATGATTATTTCATTTACTAATTTATAGAAAGCATTTAATGAGTGCTGTGATTGAACCAGAAAAAGTATCAATTTAATCAGCATAATAATACCAAGATTTAACAATTAATAATCTGCAGGAAAAATTTTAATTTATTTCATTCACTTCATTTTCTTGCCCATATATGCTTATTTCTTAATGAAATCCATTTATTTGAAGAACCTCATTGTTTTCCGATTCCAATTATTAGTTCGATAGGAAGTAAAAGTATTTTTACATTAATTTGGAATTATTGTTCTCTTTTCAAAAAAAAGTGAATTTGAATAGATCCAAAATAGATCAACAAGGAAAATAATAGAACAACAAGATAAATCAACAAGATTACTGTATAGAAAAACAAGATTACTACTACAGCATATAACTGAAGATGTTTGTTTCATTTCAATGAATCAACATATGCTTTTGTAAATTCCATTTAGAAGCAAAACCTTTCCCGCAGTCCGAACAATTGTATGGCTTCTCACCAGTATGAGTTCGCATATGATTTTTTAAAATCTCTTTCTGAGCAAAACTTTTCCCACAGTCCGAACAATTGTATGGCTTCTCACCGGTATGAATTCGCATATGATTTTTTAAAATCTCTTTCCAAGCAAAACTTTTCCCGCAGTCCGAACAATTGTATGGCTTCTCACCGGTATGAGTTCGCTTATGCGTCTGCAAATTCGATAATTGAGAGAAACTTTTCCCACATTCTGAACAATTGTACGGCTTCTCACCGGTATGAATTCGCATATGGTGTTTCAAATTCCCTATTATTTCTTTTCCGCATACAGTGCAATTCTTTTTTCTTTTTTCATTGTTCACTTCTAAATTCGAAGATTGCTTTGGTTCTTTATTCTCTTCCTGAATCTCTGAGTTAATTGAAGCTATCTGTTCGTTATCCGTTACTTTATTTAATTTCATTGACTCATTGTTTGTTTTTTGAATTGATATGTTCCATGGATCCGTTGTTTCATTTTTGTTGACTTTTGAAATTGATAAATCCAGCGGTTCTGTTTGTTCTTCATTCAGTTTTGATAAATCAAGAGACTCTCTCAGTTCTGGTTGCGCTTCCTCAAATTATAAGAATCATATTCTGCTAAAATCTCATATCCATCTCACATTCTTTTTAAATTTTAAAATCTACAAAATATTGCAATATTATGTTATTCATAAAATTCTAATTAACTTACTGTTTGAATGTTGCATAGGTGAAAGATGAAAAAGAAAGAATAAATGAAATGCATGTTGATAAGCATTCTTGCGAATTTCTAAAAAAAATATTTAAATTTAACAGTATACGACACAATTACATCGAAGAAATGACATTATCTGCTCCATGCGATTGCACTTTTGCAAATGATTCGATCTTGAGAAGATGTATTTTCTAACAAATGTTTTTCTAAATTAATTAGTATTGAGTATATCTCATTTATATCATAAGCATAATGGGTTATTCCTACTGGAGATCAGCTACAGATATTGTAAAGCAAAGTTTTACAACTTGCATAACAAAAGAAAAATAATTCACAAGATCTTTATAAAATCGTAGAAAAACAATTTTTTTAAAAAAACGCTCATTTATATGTTTATAACAAAATATTGTCTAATGGAATAAATGAGATAAAGCTTGAAAGTTGAAATCTGTAGCAAAGTATTTGATGTAAGAATGACTTCTGTCAGCCTCAATTGATGGATCGTCAAGGATTGTACGTTTAAATACTTGTTCAGATAGGAGTGGCAATCCACGTATAATAGAAATTACAATCCACGTGTGAGGAGATTATTCGGTCAATGTTTAGTTCCACTGTTTAATCCTTTATATCAAAAAAAATTGTTTGAATTGCATTGCATTATGCAAAGTAATCATACAATTTTTCCACAGTTTCATTTCATTTCATTTCAATTTTTGCATACATTATAGTAGAAGTCAGTTAGTGAAGAAGAAATCGCATTAATAAATTCTTGTGTTTAATATTCGTTTACATAATTTCGAAATGATTTCATTAACACTTCGCTCGAATTTGCAAATTCATTTTTGATCAAATTTGATGTAACATTGAAGAAATGACATTTTTAATCAAAATAATACATGGAATGCAGTGACTTGGTTTTTACTCTTCTTGATTTGGTTGATCATATTTATAGTTTATTATAGACAAAACAAATTCTATTCGAGCAATTAATTGTGATTATCAATTAATCAATCATTGAAGCACTGAATTTTCAAATCAATTGTATTCTTTATGAATCGTTTACTATATCATCCGGTAATTCATATCGATTAATAATTGATGTTTTTTCCGGTTCACTACCGGTGATCAATGGAATAGCATGCAATTCTTCATATTCTCACGTGCAAGCGTCTTCTTACCAATCACGAAAGTCATAAAATTTTGAAGCCAATTTAAAAATTCCAGGTAAGGACCAATACAAAATTCCTTGTTTATTTCTATTCGTTTCTCGAATTTATCCATTTTATTTCGAATTTTATTCGAATATTATATCATATTAATTCCAAAATTCCTTTATATTATTCACACTAAAATTCGAGGCTGTTTTTCATAAATTGCACTTATATATGATGAATGAATGCCACTATTGTGAAAAAAAACAGAAATTCTTGTTGTTGATGTTGGTAATCCGTTAGACTGGTTGTGTATAAGACGAAGTGATCAAAAAAGAGTTTATTGGGTAAGTTATTTCATATTAGAAAAAGCAAATTGTAAAAAATTGATAAGCTTATATTTGTTAAGAAGTGGGAGTGGTTTTGATTTAGGAAATTCAATAGATGATCATTTACATACTGTAAAAACTATAAGAGATTTGATACAGTATAAGAAATTATAAGATCAGTTATTGAACAAAGGAATTTGCAGATGGAATTTTTTAGACAAAAAAAAAGATGTGAATTTGGTTAAAGATGGTGAAAACATGGGAACAATTCTAAGGAATGCAAATTTAGACAGGTATAAAAATGAGATTAATGAATAATGAATAATGAATCGTGGAATGCATTCCCATTTTTATTTGTATAAAATTTATTTTATTTTTTTCGCGACTTTCGCGACAGCCATTAAAACAAAGCAAAAAATACATATGTATATATCAATCAAATAATTGTAGGGTATAGAAATAAAAATTTGTACATTTCTTTGAAAGCTGTAAATTTACAATCCAATTTTGCTGAAAAATTCTTTAAAAATTAATTACTGTTACATCGCATCCCTCTTTTGATCTCTTCAAACTTGTGTAAGGGAAACGAAATCCTTATACACCCCTAGACTTGTCAACTCTAGATGGATTGATCTCACTTTGTTGATCGGTGAATCGAATGTGTTGATAGAGAGCATCTTTATATTTTTATCTTTTTAGCTTACTGATCTCTTTATAATTTTGTTATGCTATTTAAACTTTAATGATTTTTTTGATATTTCTGTAAATTTACAATCCAATTTTGCTGAAAAATTCTTTAAAAAATGATTAACTGATAAGTGAGATAACTTCCTTACCACTCCTATATATTTCATTACATTATATTATTATATCATTAAAATAACTATGTTTAATAAACAATATATGTGATAAACGTAATATTGAAGTGAAATAGTTTTCTATAAATATTTAAATTAGAGATGTATTTTCCATCTTTCAATTATTCTTTCATTTCAAATTCCATTCATAATCGTGCAGTCATCTAAAAATCATTCGCCTATCCGATTGAGCAGCAACACAAATTGGCTCTCTTCACATATAATCTTTCGTATAATTCGAAATGTCCTAAGTGTTCGATTTTTCACCTTTGTGAGTCAATGGATCATCGCTCTTAATTATATTGGCCAGCTCAGTTTTATACGAAATCCCATTTAATCTTTGTAATCTAATGGTAAGCTACAGTATTGAAAAGCGGAATAAACTTTAATATGTAACATGATGATTTAAAACTTATTATCTTAAACTATTAAGTTTTAGTAAACTGATTTTTCGATCTTCAGGTAGTTTGCACAAATTGATAGTAATAAAAAGCAAAGCATATCTCATTATTTGTTAAAATTTTGTTTGAAATACATATTCCAGAGCTTTCATTAAAAATGTAGGCTTATTTTATTATTCGATAATGCAACACTCGAAATCGACGATTTGGCTCAAAATTCAGTATCAGAATCATTGTTCTAAAATGATACAAACGAATAATCTATCATTATAATCGACTAATTCAGAGAAACTCATTACTTATTACCGACGATTTCTTTTCTGATTGTGATAAAGCTTGACTTGGATGAATTTTCTTTCAATCCTCATAGATTTCTTCAACTTCTTGTTTTTCGTACTTAGAAAAAAACTTCGAACATGACTAATTAAACCTTTATTATGAATTTCGATAATATATTAACAAACGCAACAATTACAATTTCAATAATACAAGAAGACAATTTTAATAACGATATCCTTGTTATAAAAACAATGTCACTCTTTCCGAGTTTTGAGCTATTTTGACAGTTACCATTGCATAAACTTCTATAGTGATGTCATTTTGGAATGTAATATCGGAATTTAAATCGTTCTTCTGGATCCTAATTTAGATAATAGAAAATGGATTGTTAAATATGTTGATGAAACAAAAAAAATCTCTCCACTAATAAACGAAGGTCAATAATGTTCATAAATTTTGTATAAATCATACAAAGGGGTTTTTGCATAAATCATGCAAAGGGGTTTTTCATAAATTATAAATCATACAAACGAAGGTCAATAATGTTCATTTACTTAATTTTGTATTCTCCACCATTGCTAAATCGATTGAGCTTCTCAAAATTAACTCAAATTAGCCCCAATAAATTCCTAGCTATCCACAACTTTAACAAATCCAAATCCAAATCCAAACAAATCCAAATCAAATAAGTCCATAACACCTTATGGATTTCTAATGTATTTTTCAAAATATGCTATAATTTACTATTTTAAATGTCCGCCATATTCTTTCATTGTCACTTGAATCTAAAATACAAACAAAAAAAGAAAAAAAGACGAAAAAATGATAACTGAAAGATTTATATTGAAAGATTAATCACATTAAAAACTTAATAAGTCCTAAATTTTAACTAATTCATTTTCTTTTAATCACTCTTTTTCTGCATCTTATTATCTTTTTCCTTTTTTCAACTAAATTTTTGAATATATCTATAAAGGAGTAAATTTCAAAATTATTATTTAAAATTGAGAATAAAATTTTTAGAATTATCAAATTATTTTTTACATTACAAGAAAATATTGTTCGATTTGTAAGTTGCAAAAAAATTTATGAAGAAATACAATCTTCAACTTTTACTAATAGAATGTAAATAAAAAATGGGTTTCAAAAAGAAATGAATTTACTTCACCAATATACATTAACTCAATGACAATTGTTAAGACGATTTTATACGGCAATTCTCAATATAGAAATTAATATTCATATTTATTTATTTTTTGATTAAAAATATTCATATTTAGTCAATATTACTGAAAAGAAAATGAGATTTTTAAATAACACGATTTTTATGAATATATTTAATTCCTTTTGCATTCCCAATTTCCGTTAACGAATATTCAAAGCATTAATGTTTTGTAAAATTTTATATAGCATAATATCAGTAGACAGAAAACTTATGGACTAAATTTTGGAATTATTTTGTGGACAATAGTTTGTCACGATTTTCATTGTATTCACATTATCATTTGTTTAAATTAGTAGTATAAAACGTAAAGTAAATTTGATAACAAAATTGATACCCTTTACAAATCTTTATCTAAAATGTTTCGAATTATATTAGTGACTGACGAGATGTTGCTGGTTCAAGATTCCACGCTGATATTTGCAAATATAATTCACTGAGGATGCTCAAAAACTGCGGGAAAAATAGTCATCAAATCAAATAATACAAATCATTTGCGACTATTTCAAGTACCAAATGAAAGTGTTCAAAGTGTCTGCACGCTCATAATAAAACACATGCAGGCAAGGAATTCATATATAATCTATGCGGGAAGCAATATTTTTATCAGTATGAGCTTTAGAATCATACAAAAAAAATCCACGAAATTGAAAAAAAATTCAAATGTGATATATGCGCCGAGAAATTTGCATATCGACATACTTTGCAAGCTCACAAAAACGCACATACGGGGAAAAAATTCAAATGCAGTATATGCGGCACGGGATACGGACATTGGCAGTATCTGCGGGCTCATATGCGGTCAATTCACACGGGTAAAATATTCAAATGTGGTGAATGCGGCAGAATATTTAATAGAAACTATAGTTTGAAAAGACATGAAAAGTGCATAAACATTTCAAATCATACTCCTTGGAACCGATAGCTGATGTTGCGAAGAGAATTATGTGTATTTGTGGGACTCTGAAGGTCTCAACGTAAATTTGACTGAACAGGAAGTTTTTTTTGACGCTTATTTGAGTCGATGTTTGTTGGTTCGATGTGACACAGCGAATTCTGTGATATCAAACTTTATCGTGGTGATACAAGTTGAACAACAAAAATTGTATTATTGAGTAAAGCAAGTAAAACAAGGAAAGCCAGTGAAGCAAAAAAAAGAAGATAGGGAGTAGTTGTCGCAATGCTTTTGGTAACAGTCGATCCCCGGCAAATACAATCGGATTTATATGTATTAGAAGTGGGAGGGGCCTTCATTAAGCATAAAAACAGTTATCAATGAACATGTAGAAAGAAAATTAGTTACAGTATAAGCATTAGTATAAGCATTATAACAATAGATGATTGACAGCTGTCGATAAAGATGCGTATCTGGACAAAGATATGAATTTAGCTAACCATGGAAGAATGGGAAATAAATTTGAGGAAAGAAGAATTAGTTGAATGATTTATGGTGAGAAAATTGTTTAGTTATTTGTTTGGTATTGGGCTATTTGGGCTATTTGGAAATTGAAATTCGCGACACTAGATACTTTTTGAAGTATTTAATCAGTTTGAGAAAAGCACAGAAGTAGAACATAAATCTCCGAGAAAAATTAAAACTCTTGTTGAAGGAGAAATAACAATGGTAATGAATTAAATGCTCCTAGCGGTACATGGAAATTAGCAAAAATAACGAAACTCAACAACGGGCAAAATAATAAAATAAGAAATGCTCTAATAGAATTGCAACGAAGGCGATTAATGAATCAATCTATAAATACGCTGTATCCACCGGAAATTCAACAGGAAGGCGATGGATCAAACGGAAACGCTGAAGAATTCTATAAATCAATCAAATCAAAGCACTGAACAAGAAAAACGCATTGGACGATGAGCTAGAAGTGCTACAAGATAGCAACAATAAGTCCCAGTTATTAAACTTAATACCCTTTGCTATATACTTGGTAAATCTCTCAGTCAAAGTTTTACATTTTTTTTCCATTCAGGGAGTGTCGCAAATTTTAATAAACTCCAAATAAATAAAATAAATTTACCATTAAGCCAATTGGAATTTTGTAATTTAAGATTTATTTGATTTTCAATTTAGCGGATTTTCTGCAGAATACAAAAGCATAATCCAATTATTTTGCTACTTTGAAATGGGTCATGTATGTTTGCGTTTGGCAGCATTCAAAGTAGAAATTACTCAGAAGATCCAATGGTGTCGTGGAAGTTGTTTGCAGAAACGAAGAGCTGGTCGAAAAAAAAAAATTTTATTTGAAGTTTTAATCTTTTATAACATTTACTTGATAAGCTTATATTTGTTAAGAAGTGGGAGTGGTTTTAATTTAGGAATTTTAACAGATGTTCATTTATATAACTGTAAAAAATATAAGAGGTCTGATTACAGTATAAGAATTATAATAAGAATAGGAATTTCAACAGATGTTGTTTTTTAGACAAAAAAGGATGTGAATTTGGTTAAAGATGGCAAAGATAAAACATGAGGACAAATCAAAGGAATGCAAATTTAAACAGATATAAAAATGAGATTAATGAATGATGAATCATGGAATGCATTCCCATTTTTATGAAAATCTTATTTTAATTTTCGCGACTTTCGCGACAAATGGATCAAAAATCCTAGTAATATCAGTATTCCAGCAATACAGTAATGTCAGTCAAAACAGACTCGCGACGATCTGATGGAAAATTTAAATTGGCTTACCTTTGTGTTACAAACAGGTAAATGTTTCAGATATTTCATTATTCCAGTTTCATGACGAAAAATAAAAAATTTGTATTAAACTGTAAAAAAATAAGATTATAAAAGTTGATTAATAGTTGATAGATGAAATTAATCACTATTCCAGATAACAATATTTTACCTGTTTGATAAACAAATGGCATATTAAGTTTTCGCCGGACAATGAGACCATTCTTAACGTTCGATTGAATCCGACGGAACATGAAAATAGTTAAACGCATCGATAGACATTCTTGAATTCGCAACAAATTTCGAAACAGAAACCACGGAGAATTTTGCTGCCATTTTCTGAAAAAATCCATACATTTGTATTCTTTTAGTAAATTTATTTTGATCTTAAATTCAATTTTGATATTTTGATCTTAATGTCATATTTGAAAGACTTTTCAATTTTTTTGTTGAAATTATCATACAACCATTTCACAGCCTATCACGATTTATGATAGATAAAAGTTTGCATAAACTTTTGTTTATTTAGCCTCCAGTATTTAATTAATGTATGCATACGTATTCTTTAATTTATTTTAGTGGCATTCATTTATCATATATAAGTGCAGTTTATGAAAAACAGCCTCGACATTTAGTGTGAATAATATTTGGAATTGATATGATATAAAATTCGAATAAAATTCGAAATAACATAGATAAATTCGAGAAATGAATAGAAATAAACAAGGAATTTTGTACTGATCCTTACCTGGAATTTTTAAATTGGCTTCAAAATTTAATGATTTCCAATCAAAAAAAAAACATATGTGATATTTGGGATTAAAATAAAAACTCTCTTGCATAAGATCAGAAAGACATCCATATGGTTTTGTTTGTTTGATTTATATTGATTTGTATTTTTTTTTTGTGTTAATTTGATCAAAAATGAAGTTGCAAATTCGAGCCGAAGTATTAATGAAAGAATTTCGACATTATATAAATGAATATCAAACACAAGAATTTATTAATGCGATTTCGTCACTTCACTAACTGACTTCTACTATAATGTATGCAAAAATTGAAATGAAATGAAATAAAACTGTGGAAAAATTGTATGGTTACTTTGCATAATGCAATGCAATCCAAACAATTTTTTTTGATATACAGGATTAAACAGTGGAAATAAACGTTGACCGAATAATCTCTTTACACGTGGATTGTAATTTCTATTATACGTGGATTGTCACTCCTATCTGAACAAGTATTTAAACGTACAATCCTTGAGGATCCATCAATTGAGGCTGACAGAAGTCATTCTTACATCAAATACTTTGCTACAGATTTCAACTTTCAAGCTTTATCTCATTTATTCCATTAGACAATATTTTGTTATAAACATATAAATAAGCGTTTTTTTAAAAAAACTGTTTTTCTACGATTTTATAAAGATCTTGTGAATTATTTTTCTTTTGTTATGCAAGTTGTAAAACTTTGTTTAACAATATTGTAGCTGATCTCCAATAGGAAAAACCCATTATGCTTATGATATAAATGAGATATACTCAATACTAATTAATTTAGAAAAAATTTGTTAGAAAATATATCTTCTCAAGATCAATCCTTTGCAAAAGTGCAATCGCATGGAGCAGTTAATGTCATTTCTTCGATGTAATTGTGTCGTATACTGTTAAATTTAAATATTTTTTTTAGAAATTCGCAAGAAAAAGCTTATCAACATGCATTTCATTTATTCTTTCTTTTTCATTTTCAACTATGCAACATTCAAACAGTAAGTTAATTAGAATTTTATGAATAACATAATATTGCAATATTTTGTAGATTTTAAAATTTAAAAAGAATGTGAGATGGATATGAGATTTTAGCAGAATATGATTCTTATAATTTGAGGAAGCGCAACCAGAACTGAGAGAGTCTCTTGATTTATCAAAACTGAATGAAGAACAAACAGAACCGCTGGATTTATCAATTTCAAAAGTCAACAAAAATGAAACAACGGATCCATGGAACATATCAATTCAAAAAACAAACAATGAGTCAATGAAATTAAATAAAGTAACGGATAACGAGCAGATAGCTTCAATGAACTCAGAAATTCAGGAAGAGAATAAAGAACCAAAGCAATCTTCGAATTTAGAAGTGAACAATGAAAAAAGAAAAAAGAATTGCACTGTATGCGGAAAAGAAATAATAGGGAATTTGAAACACCATATGCGAATTCATACCGGTGAGAAGCCGTACAATTGTTCAGAATGTGGGAAAAGTTTCTCTCAATTATCGAATTTGCAGACGCATAAGCGAATTCATACCGGTGAGAAGCCATACAATTGTTCGAACTGTGGGAAAATTTTTGCTCAGAAAGAGATTTTAAAAAATCATATGCGAACTCATACTGGTGAGAAGCCATACAATTGTTCGGACTGTGGGAAAAGTTTTCAGAAGGAGATTTTAAAAAATCATATGCGAACTCATACCGGTGAGAAGCCATACAATTGTTCGGACTGTGGGAAAAGTTTTGCTCAGAAAGAGATTTTAAAAAATCATATGCGAACTCATACTGGTGAGAAGCCATACAATTGTTCGGACTGCGGGAAAAGTTTCTCCAAAGAGATTTAGAATAAGCGAACTCATACTGGTGAGAAGCCATACAATTGTTCGGACTGCGGGAAAAGTTTCTCCCAATTATCGAATTTGCAGACCCATAAGCGAACTCATACTGGTGAGAAGCCATACAATTGTTCGGACTGCGGGAAAGGTTTTGCTTCTAAATGGAATTTACAAAAGCATATGTTGATTCATTGAAATGAAACAAACATCTTCAGTTATATGCTGTAGTAGTAATCTTGTTTTTCTATACAGTAATCTTGTTGATTTATCTTGTTGTTCTATTATTTTCCTTGTTGATCTATTTTGGATCTATTCAAATTCACTTTTTTTTTGAAAAGAGAACAATAATTCCAAATTAATGTAAAAATACTTTTACTTCCTATCGAACTAATAATTGGAATCGGAAAACAATGAGGTTCTTCAAATAAATGGATTTCATTAAGAAATAAGCATATATGGGCAAGAAAATGAAGTGAATGAAATAAATTAAAATTTTTCCTGCAGATTATTAATTGTTAAATCTTGGTATTATTATGCTGATTAAATTGATACTTTTTCTGGTTCAATCACAGCACTCATTAAATGCTTTCTATAAATTAGTAAATGAAATAATCATTTCTTTTTATTATTACATGCAAAATATATCAATTGGCTAACATAATTAACGCATAATGCATTTGAATAAGTTATCGTCCTCTTAGGAGTAAATAACTGCACAAACAATGGCTATTCTATTGGCAATGGTTCAGCTTGTACGAAAATTTAATTCATTCATCGACATATTACAGTTATGAAGTTTAATTATTTTCATACATTAAAAAATATATTCAAAATATAATTTTTCACTTTTTAAATTTTTTTTTAATAGTATTAGAATCGAAATTTTACATTGATAAATTTTTAATGAAATGCAGTTAGAAGAATCATATCATCATTTAATTCAGCTTGATTTAGCCCTCATATACATTTATTAGCTATTTTCTTCATATATTACCGATATTTATTCAGTCCTCAGTTTGATTCATCCTTGACATTAACCGTTTAATTTATTATTTTAAAACAGAATTTTTTTCATCGTTCAGATGATTGACAATAACAAGGTAGACCCAAAATAATAAATAAAATAGATTAATACATAAAAAAAAATGAATTTTTTTTCGTTATGAATTAGAATGCAATAAAATAATAAGAGATTAAGTAGATTCAATCAAAATTTTTATATTTCATTATAATTTTTTAAATCATATTACTACAGTAATTCAAAATATGTAAATTATTAATCGCTAAAAATAATAGAACAGTTATTTTCTGATCGAGGCTGCGGAAAATCAAACATACCATATTTAAAACCCAATTTTTTTCTTGTTTTCGAGAAATATTTTAAAATCATAATTTTGCTAATCTAATTTTTCCATTACCAGGCCATAGATTATATCAAAATTTAATACTTTCCACGGTTTATAGAATTAAAATTGTATTGATTTTTTTGGTCGTAAATTATATTTTGATCGTAGTTTATCGCACTTCATAAAATCGACTCTTTCCTCAGTTTCAGTAGTTGTCATCTTGTTGGACTAATTAGTTGCCTTTTAAAAATTTTTAGTTATGTATTTTGAAAAATATTCTTCTAAAATACTTTTCAGAATTCCACTCAAATTGCGCTTGTTCAAATTATCATTTGTTGGTCGAAGTTATTCTCGAATAAGCATGTTATTCTATTATTTCGCAATCACTATTTTGCGTCATGTATCGCACAAACAAAAAATTGATATCCTTTTCAAACCATTAATACGATTCTGAATTATATTAGTAATCAAATAGTGACGAAATGTCGGTGGTTGAAGAGTCCACGCTGATATCTGTGAATTCTTTTCATTGAGGATGCTCAAAAATTGGAGGAAAATAGTCATCGAATCATATAATGCAAATTATTTCCAACTATTCCAGGTACCAAATAAAAACGATCAGTAAATTCAAGCAAAAATAACTGATCATTTGAAACAGAGAAATGTTACAAAGCAATTGAATTTAAATGAAACAATTTGCCAGCAGAAATCGCCAAGCAATAAAGGAAATAGAAATATCACTAAAATAGATGTTAGAAATCGCAAAACCGAAGAGGAAATGCATTTAAAATGTGTTGTATGCAGTAAGAAATTTAAATTTCCATACTATCTGCAACTTCATATGGTAGCAACACATGCAAGCGAAAAAAAATTTAAATGTGACATATGCAGTAAGCAATTTCGTTATTCATCCAGTTTGCACGCTTATAATAAGACACATGCAGGCAAAAAATTCATATGTAATATATGTGGGAAGCAATATCTTCACAACAGTAGCCTGCAAACTCATATAGAAATAATTCACAAAAATGAAAAAAAAAATCCAAGTGTGATATGTACGCCAAGCAATTTGCATATCAAAAGTAAAAACATATAGAGAAAAAATTCAAGCACGATATATGCGGCATGGAATACAAATCCCCGCAAAATCTGCAAGCTCATATGCGGAAAACGCATGCGGACAAAGAAGAATCCGAATATGATGAATGCGGCAGAATATTCTATAGAAAATCTGAATTGAAAAAACATGAAAAGAGGCATAAAACTTCTACAGCGTGTCAATTACTCCTTAACATCGATAACTAATATCTTTGCCACGGATATTTTAATAAAAAAATAATTTCAGTTGCAAGGATAAATTTTATTGTGATGGATTAAATCATATTTACATTGCTTTTTTTTGACTCATTATTGTTTTTTGATTACTTTCCCATTTTTTTTTTCGCTGCCAATATTCGGATAAATTGAACATATTCTTTCAATATATTAATTCAATAAATGTTTATCCAAAGAATTTTTATGAACATTCGTCTTCTTTGCAATGGATGAACAACGTGGATATCAATACATGAAAAGACATTAAGCATGATGTGTTGCATGTTGCAAATAATTCAAAAATAATTCTGTCAATATATGCATCATTTGTTGAGAAAAATAAGCGGGGTGGATAATTTTTAAATTTCTTCCTTCGAATAGCAGGAGAGAATTTTTCTTGCTTGGGTTTATATGACATTAAAAGCACGATATGCGCCCATACAATATGCATCCATACAATATGCGCCCATACAACATGCGCCCATACATTATGCGCCCATACATTATGCGCCTCTAATATGGTGTAATTTTCAAGAATTCCTACAATATTGCAAACTGCTTTCTAATAATGCCCGTTTGAAACAGTCATGATTTTGAACTTCATTTTGAAATTTATGAATTCATCGAGATAATTATTATTATCAATGAATTACGAATTGCTAAAATTATTTCATTAAGTGAATCCAATCATTCTGAAATTATAATAATTTTGTTTGACAAATAAAATATACCACTTTTTTTATTCATCAGTTCATAATATGCTAACAATAAATCGTTACTTTATGCAATGCTTGAGTGTTTGATTGAATGATATATATATAGGCTAAACTCTAAATAACTCAGTAAGTTATTTGAAAAGAAAGAAAAAAAAACTCCATTTTATTTATACAAAATTGATTATAAATCAGAAATCTTGTTTTAGTAAAAGATAAAAAAAATATTACATTTCGAAAAAAAATTAAAAATCATTCATCAGATAAAAAAAGTTCCAATGAGAAAAATTCTTGAAAAATTGATCATGAATAGATCAAATTCAGTCACCTTTGAAATATTTGCAAACAAGATTTTTACTTTTACAACAACTTTTTTTGCCAGTTACTACAGCTTTCCTCGCCCATAATTCACGTAGCTTCAGTAGTAAAAATCTAACATCACCCTAAATGAAACGATTGAGTCTCAAAACTGTTTATGTTGTCGTTGCTTGCTAAATTTGTTGCATGGTTTGATTCGTGTTTTTTTACGTAGAATTGATAAATGATCCAGGATTTCTTTAAAAAATTTTTTTTTGTTTTCTTCGTGCAAACAAACTATTATCTATCTATAATTCTTGCATTTTTATCAAAATACAAATCTAAAGGAGGCCAATTGAAAATTAGAGGGGGGTAATTGAGAAAAAACTTAAATTTCATATCAAATGTACGATATAAAATATTTTCATCCATTCTTTTCGTTATATTTCGTTCAATTAAATCATTGTTGAAAACAATCTTTTCCTGTTAGCTGCATATGTAATAAATGATAATAATATTCAGCCAATATGAAATTTCTAATCCATTGTTTATAGAAAATTCTCAATGCTTATTTAACAGAAACAAATAAACATCATAATTGATTGATGAAGCATTTGTCTTTTTTCCTTTATACATATTATAACGGATATCCAGGTAAAATTTTAATAATTATTCAAAAATATTGTCAATAGATTAACCAATTAATTTTTTCCATTTCGTAAAAAAGAATCTGCTTCTCAATTTTTTGACTGATCAGTTAAGATTGTTGCATTGTTTTATCTTTTTCTCTTTAAAAAAGAAAAAAAAAAACTTATCATTAATTTGATCAAGATAGACCCGAACTGTTTATATAGTGATAATTTGTTTGTTTACATATCAGTTGAAACATAATTTATAATATATTTACAACATAGCATAAAGTGAATTTTTTTTTTTGTTTACTAAATATTGCCATAATAGAAAATTTATAATTATGTTAATTAAATTATAAAATTTCAACAATTTGATCATAAATTAAAATTCATGCAAGTTGTCTTTTTTTGATTATTTCATCATATGTTGTTTTTTTTTTTTTTTTTTGTTTCAACAATTTTATCACAAATTAAAATTTTTCAATCATATAAGATTTTTTTTTTCGATTATTTTTATATATTTTTTTATATTCTATGAAAAAAATATTTCAATTCTTCCTATATCATTTATCTATATCATCTTTATCTAATAGTAAAACATGTCTCTGTTTTTTTTGTTTTTGATATAATGCCAAAATCAATATTGTTAATATTATTATTGATTTTTTCATTTTTTTTCTCTCTCTCTTTCTCTCTTTAATTTTATCTGTCATAGATTTTTTGTCAAGTATTTTGTTTATCATTTATTTATTTTTTTAATCTCTAAATTCTCAATTATGCAATAATTAATGAATAAACAATGAATGACAATGAATGAACAATGAATAAAAGTGATGAAAAATTATTTCATTTTTAAATTCTAAAATAATTTCTTTGATATTTATTATATTTAGGAAATGGATGATTTTTTTTTCGCTTTCTTTTATAGCTTAAATTGGCTTTAAATTAGGCTTTTTTTTAAAAAAAGTAGTGATTAAATTTAGATTTTTTTGAAAAAAATTAATTTTCACTATTTTTTTGTTGTATGAAACAAAAAAATTTCGAAATGATAGCAGTTGGTGATAAAGCGTTATTGTAATGCTTTATTATCACTTACTTGATGCATTTCCATTAGTAGTTTAATTATTTTTTATCTATAGCTTTCTTGAATACCAAATTTATTCTTTGATTTGTAAAATTTTGTTTTCCAAAAACTTAAATACTAAAAATGTTATTCTTTTAAGATCATCCATTCTTTTTTTTTCTTTTGAGGTTATCCGTTCGAGGTTATCCATCCTTTTTTTTCCTTTAAATTACATTCGACTCATTTTAAACTGATTTCATCGATTTCCTTTCATTTTAATTTCAAATATATTGTTTATCTTATGTTTGAAATATCGTATCTTCTCTTCCTGTTTTTTCCTTTTTAATTAACCATTTTGTATAGGATAAGAATGTTTCTTCCCAAAAATTTTTTACAGATTTCAAATTTAAATAAAACTAAAAGAAATTTCAGAAATCAATTATTGATATATCGATTTATTGATTTAAAATGGCTTGGTATATCGAAGAGCAAAAAAAGATTTATTTGGATTATAATGCTACTACACCGATCAATGAAGATGTTAAGCAATCTATCATTGATGCATTTGATATTTGGGGTAATCCAAGTAGTAACAATGAACTTGGTAAGTTTCTTTTTTTTTCTGGCTAATAAGTTGAAAAATGTTTTATACGACAAGAAGAAAGAATTGTCCATTTTATAATTTTTTGTAATTTAAAATTTTTTTTGCAATTTTCTTGTACTTTTCTAATTTTTTTTTCAATGGTCATTTTTTGATTTTTCAAAAAAAAATTAAAATTATAAAGGAAAGAAAGCAAAAGATATGATTGAGGAAGCTCGACAATCGATTGCTAAACTATTGCATGTTTCTGATAAAGAAATATTTTTACATCAGGTGGTACTGAGGTTAGATTTCTTTTTTTTGTTTGTATTTCTTCTTTATATTTAATATCATAACTAATAATAAATAAATAAACTTCCTATTTTTCTTAGTATAAACATATTTGTTTAAATTAATAGCTTTTTATTATATATATTGTATAATTTTCAATTATATTATTTTTTTTTTATATTTTCAGACCAATAATTGGGTAATATACAATTGTATCGAACATCGAAAAGCAGTTTGGGGACGAGAATATAAGCCACATATTTTAGTATCAACAATAGAACATCCATCAATTTTAGAACCATTGCGTGATTTGAAATTGAAACAAGAAATTGGTAAATTTAATAATTTTGAATATTTCAATGATAAAATTTACTGCTTTAATATCGAGTGATTATTTGTTGATGAAAATTTATAGTCATTTTTCTTATCTTTTATCATTTACTCATTTGAAGAAATAATTAATTATATGCAGGATAAAATTTATTTGCATTTTTTCGCTGGACTTAACTAAAATTGATATTGAATTCAGCATCGGTCAAGTGAATTTAAAAAAAAACTTAATTCATTATCAGTGCAATTCTCTGATAATATCTATTCATTAGATTTAACTGAAATTGACATTGATCCGGCAACTGGTCAAGTAAAATTAGATGATGTGGAAAATTCAATTTGTGATCGAACTTGTTTGGTATCAGTGATGATAGCGAACAATGAAACAGGCGTTATACAACCTGTTGCTGCAGTTGCTGAAATTGCCAAGTAATTTTGATTTTTTATTTAAAAAAGAAGTACTCTGATTCTTAAAATAAATCAATGAGAAATTGAAATTGTCTACCTCAAATTTTGTATGATTTTTTTTTTTTGTTATAATTATAATAATCAAAAATAGATTTCCTCATATTATTACGATCTATCGTTGCATACGATTTATTTTATTATTCACAAAGTTGTGCGTTTTGATTATAATATTTTCAGACATTATGAAAGTAAATTTGAAAATCGAATATTTGTGCACAGTGATGCATCTCAGGCTATTGGTAAAATTGATGTCAATCTGAATATGTTAAATGTTGATTTTTTAACGATTGCGGGACATAAATTTTATGGACACGAATTGGTGCATTAATAATAAGAGCTGAAAGGAATGATGTACCATTAAAGGCAATGTTACGTGGGGTAATCAAGAACGTGGTAAACGTGCGGGGTACGTTATATTACTCTTAAATTTTTTTTTTTAGTGCAAGAATTTAGTAATTTGAAATTTTTTTACTTTTCATTTAATTCTATTAGTTTTGCCGAAATTTATAACTGTTAAATAATATTCTTGTGTCATTGAGGAATAACAAAAAAAAAAGTATTTTTAATAGTCGAAGTCACTGATCAAGATTTTAATGTTGACTTAAATAATAATTAAAAACATCCAAATATTATTTTTTTTTTTTTTAGCACAGAAAATACACCAATGATCGTTGGTTTGGGTAAAGCAGCGCAAGTAGTATTAAATGGTCTTCAAGAATATTCACAGCATATGAAAAAAATACGAAATTATTTCGAAAAACAGCTTAAAGTAAACTGTTGAAAGTATTTTGTTAATTCAATACAGTTTGATTCTTCACCAATAGTTAATGTTTCTTGAAATTCAATATTTCCTTACTTGAAACTTTATAAATGCAATATTATCGTTATCATTATCCGAATTTTAGGAAATGCTCAATGATAAGATTGTGATTAATTTTGAAACATCAGAACGTTTGCCGAATACCAGTAGTGTGGCATTTGTGAAATATCCGGATGATGCTTCCGAATTACTTTCTAAATGTAAATCATTTATTGCGAGTACTGGTGCTGCATGTCATGCTGCCACTAAACAGTTAGTTTATTTATTTTTTTACTTTTAGATAATATTTTTTGGAAAAAAGATTTGCTGGCAATTTGAAATGAATTAAATGTTTTTTGATATTTGTGATTTCATTATATTGACAAATATAGCCTTTATTTAGTTTTATACGATATATAGATAATGTTGTATTTATACAAACTCATCAGTTACTGATTGTTTCTGCTTTTATGCAATTGTTGATCGATTGGTCTATTTGAACTTTGTGAATCTTGATGAATTATCTATCACCTTAGGTTTGAACTTCAAGTTATCATCATTCTACCTTTTAATCGTTCTCGTAATTAAACTGAGTTACTCCTGATACTCTGACACATTGACATTTGGTACTGAATATTGATTTTGTTAATTTGAGAAGCTTTGTTTTTTAATATGGTTAATCTTTGATTTTGAAAAGCAACAATGACTTATAATTTTGTTAATTAGACAGAAGACTGATTATCAAGATAAAGAATAGAAAAGACAGTGTTTATACTAATAGAAAAGACAGTGTTTATACTATTTTAAACAATATATATAATTAATTATTAAGTTATTGTAACAATTCATATAAATATTAAGTTCTTGTATCATAATTAACATGAATTTCAACATCTTAAACAATGCATACAAACTTTATTAACAGATGACGGAAAATTTTTGTCTACGATATTGTTAAATGATTCTTTATTTGTATGAGAAATATTACAAATTTCTATTCTGCAAAATATTTTGATTATCCCACTCTTGTTAAAATATTCTTGATTTTTCTATATATTGCAAAATATTCTCGATTTCATTGATAATATTTTAATATCAGAACTGTTGCGAATATCCTATTCGCATAGAATAATCCATATTCCATAAAATATCCCGTAGAATGCAAAATATTTTCATGTTGTCGTAGATAGCACATAGCATGGCAAAAATTCAACAAATATCGATTAATTTATTCAATCCTTTTCTGCTTTTCATGCCTTACAATAATCAGATTGCCTAATATTAGTTATATATTTTTGGATTTTTTCATTCCGATTTTTTCAAAATGTTATTCATTCCGATTTTTTAAGTAGAGAATCAATAGCTCATTATCTTAAATTTAAAAATTGCAAAATATATCTATCTGCCATAATCTCGAATAATATTTGGTAATATCGTCAAATAATATCTTTTATTTCATATTCAGTACTTCAGCTATTTTTATTGCAGATGTTCTCAAGTATTGACGGCATGTGGTATTCCGGATCAGGTAGCACTTCGCACGGTGCGATTTAGTTTCGGTAGAGATTCAACATACGATGAAGTGGATCGAGTAGTGAACGAATTAAAGGCAATTATTTTTATGGGTAAATATGGCACTTCATTGTTAAATGTCATCAATAAAGGACCTATTTCAGGTTTTTGATTTGATGGTTGATTGATTTTTTGAAACTTCTTTTTTGGCATCTAATGCTTTAAGATTATTTTTTTAATATCTTAATTACTGAATGGATTATTTAATTTAATTGCTCTTTGTTCTTTCCATCTTACACTTGCTGATTATTATTTATTTATTAGTCATGCTATTATTTAAATTTAAATCTCTGAGTTAGCTTCAAATAATTTATTTTAAAAAATCATCGTTTAAATCTAAATCTATGAAGCTATCTTTAAATTAGCACAGTTTAGTAGTGAACTAGTTTTAATTAATATCGGATTAATTAATATTTGTTGTGCATCGAAGAAAAGCCTTAACACTCCATATATATATATATGTATATATATATCGTAGTTTGAAGTAGTGATGCAGCAATTTTGATTTTTTTGGTTTATTTTATTTTACATAAAAAAAATCTCTTCCTTATCAAATTTAAATCATGCTCATTTTTCATTCCATCTGATAACAGTTTCATTAATTTCACTTCTTTCTTTTTTAAACTATCATTCATCTATTTTTATAAATTGATATAAAATAGTTTCGGCTTTCAAGTTTTGATTTTTATCCTCCCATAAATCAAATTCTTTCATATTTTACGTCAGTATACATTGAATTTTAATCATTTGAAGAACTTTGCATAAAAAATATGCCTTTTATTTATAGTATAATGATTAATTGTCTATATTTATGGTATTAAGGTCGATTATCCAAATACACCGATACATTAATCTTGCTGATCTATTTTGAAATACATACTTTATTTTATCACTTCATGTTTTCATATTCTATCATTATATGTATTATTTATTGATTTTTTTGCATCATTATGTTTTGAGCTTCTAATTTTTAAATGCTTCAACATTTCTGAATTATCAATAAAATCTTTTTATTATCATTATGAATCTCACAAATGCAAAAATCTCACATATTTTTGCTTGTAAAATCGAAATTTTTATGCCTTTAATCTTGCTTTGCATTGATTGTTAAGATAACGCTGATGGATGAATAATAAAAAATTTCCACTGCTATTATCATGCAAATTTTTATTTCATACGAAAAATATGTAAAATATTGCAGGATATGTGGAACAAGCATAATATTATTCATAATAATAATTAAAAAATGCTTTTGAAATAGAAATTATAATTCCATTTATTTAAATAGTTTATAAGATTTATTTGAATAATTCAGAAAAAACGGGTCATTATCCAAAAAATTTCAAAAAATCAGAATCATCATTTTCGACATATTTTTTTTTTCATTATTTATGATCGATTTTCATTATAGTTTGATGATGATAAAGAGATGAATCGAAAGTCGAGCTATAATTGATAGAATCAAAGTGCTATAGAAGATCAAATTATTACTTCTATGTGTTTAAAATTTTTGGATTCTAAATTCCTGAATTTTCGAAGCTAGCATTATAAGCGATATATATGCGATAGATCTCGGATTTTAAATTCTTGAATTTTTGAGAATCAGAAAAATTTGCAAATCGTTGCTTCGTTCGAAATTCAATAATTGATATATTTTTGATAATCCAGTTCAAATCATGGAAAAAAAGCTCAGTCCCATAGTCTGATTTATCAAAATTTATTTCACAAGAATTGATAATATGATATCAATGAATATCTTACCTAGCAAAAAAAAATTGATAATTATTTTATCAATATGAAAATATCTGCATATTTTACTTTGATTTTCTGTAGCGGACAATTAAGCCTGATCTAATTTTAAACTAATTTTTAGAATTTTCCTCATAGAAAAAAAAAATTTTATGACGAATACAATGAAATAATGAAAAAAAATCATATGATATATGTTTAGGTATTGCATATGTTGGTAGCAAATCCGAATTTGTCATATTACTTAAAAAAGATGAATGTAAATATTTTGAATTGTTAATTATATAGCATTCGAAACAACAAAATTTAAAGCACTACGATGCCTATTTTAAAAATTTATTTTAAAAAGGAGTTATAGAAAAAATGAAAAAGGGAGAAAGTAAAGAACGAGCAATCTTCCACACGAAGCGGTAATAAATTAACAGAAGGTTTACAACGAAACTGCGGGTATATCTGATGCATCAGCTAAAACTGCGGAAAGTCCGTCGCTGAACGAATGCATACAGAGAAAACCAACTATGCCGCCATCACTAGTAGGAATAATATTACGTGCTGTCGTGAAGACGAAACCTCAAATAAATAGATGGTGAGATAAATTTCTCATTCGCATTGTAAATATAATGCTGATGGAACCATGAATCATCTCAGACATGTCTACATTCCTTAAGATTGTTTTCCACACGTTTTTTGTTGTTATCTTATCTAACAAATTTGCATTCTTATGCTTAGAACCCTTAACTTCCCATGTCAATCTTCCTACTTAATCTTATTATAACGCTTGTATCATTTCCAATGTGTTTCCGGTGCTTCTTCAAGTAGACCATTTCCATTCCCTAACACATATAAACCCAACACCAAAGGGACGCATAGTTTTTCGGGGTTTCTTACTTGGACATTCTACAGCGGGCATTATTTAATCTTTTCCTTTAAGTTATGTTATCGTCATTAAACTGTTTTATTGATGTCATTGGATTTATATTATTGATCTTGTAATTGCTGTGTTTGTTGATATGTTATTAGAATCACAAATCCCCCCACATCAAGTCAATACTTCATTTGGTAAGATTTGCTTTGGTTTATTTACCCGATATTCAGCTCGGCAGCAGAATATATCAGACAGTCATCAAAATTTTCACGACACGTGCCAGACAAACATGTTACGTAATAATGGCGGATGTAGAAAGAGCATTCCTACAAGTAAGTCTACATAAGAATGATAGAGATGTTACCAGATTTTTTAGTTGGAAGATATCCGGAAAGAAACGAAATCAGAAAACATTACTTTTTTGGAAACATTTTGGAATGTGATACTGGAATTTAAATTGTTCTTCTAGATCCTAGTATCAGCTCTTTAGATGATATTTAGATGGTAGAAAATGGATTGTTAAAAATGTTGATGAAACCTTGATTACAAATTGTACGCTACATTTTCTACTTCTTTTTAGTCCATGGAAATTTACATTGAATTGACAAAGGAGTGAAATAAATGAAATTTTTATTGCAAATTGCAACAATCCTGTGTCGTTATGAAATAGCCTGCAACTCGTTTCTTTTCAATGAATCAATATGTGCTTTTGTAAACTCCATTTACGAGCAAAACTTTTCCCGCAGTCCGAACAATTGTATGGCTTTTCATCGGTATGAGATCGCTCATGGGTCTGCAAATTCGATAATTGAAAGAATCTTTTCCCGCAGTCCGAACAATTGTATGGCTTCTCACCGGTATGAATTCGCTTATGGGTCTGCAAACTCGATAATTGGGAGAAACTTTTCCCGCAGTCCGAACAACTGTATGGCTTCTCACCGGTATGAATTCGCTTATGGGTCTGCAAACTCGATAATTGGGAGAAACTTTTCCCGCAGTCCGAACAATTGTATGGCTTCTCACCAGTATGAGTTCGCTTATGTGTCTGCAAATTCCATAACTGAGAGAATCTTTGCCCGCATTCTGAACAATTGTATGGCTTCTCACCAGTATGACTTCGTATATGATTTTTTAAAATCTCTTTCCGAGCAAAACTTCTCCCGCATTCTGAACAATTGTATGCCTTCTCACCGCTATGAATTCGCTTATGGCTCTGCAAACTCGATAATTGGGAGAAACTTTTTCCGCAGTCCGAACAATTGTATGGTTTCTCACCGGTATGAGTTCGCATATGGCGTTTCAAACTTCCTATTATTTCTTTTCCACATACAGTGCACTTCATTTTTCTTTTTTCTTTCGTCATATTTCGTTTCATTGGTTCCGTTGGTTCTTCGTTCACTTCTAAATTCAAAAATTGTTTTGGTTCTTTATTCTCCTCCTGAATTTCTGAGTTCATTGGGGCTATCTGTTCGTTATCCGTTACTTTATTTAATTTCGTTGACTCATTTTGTTTTTTGAATTGATATATTCCATGGATCCGTTTCTTGTTTTTTATTGACTTTTGAAATTGATAAATCCAGCGGTTCTGTTTGTTCTTCATTCAGTTTTGATAAATCGAGGAACTCTCTCAGTTCTGGTTGTGCTTCCTCAAATTATATGATATCATATTCTGTTAAAATTTCATATTCTGTTAAAATCTCATATCCATCTCATATTCTGTTAAAATCTTCAAAATATTGCAATGTAATGTTAAAATTCTAATTAACTTACTGTTTGAATGTTGTATAGTTGAAAGATGAACAAGAGAGAATAGGTGAAACGCATGTTGATAAATATTCTTGCAAATTTCTAAAAAAATATTTAAATTTAACAGTATTCGACACAGTTACATCGACGAAATGATATTATTTGCTTCGTGCGATTGCACTTTTGCAAAGGATTCGATCTTGAGAAGATATATTTTCTAAGAAATGTTTGTCTAAATTAATCAGTATTGATTATGTCTCACCTATATCATAAACATAACGAGTTATTCCTACTGGAGATCGACTACAGATATTGTAAAGCGAAATTTGTACAACTTGCATAACAAAAGAAAAATAATTCACAAGATCTTTATAAAATCGTAGAAAAACAGTTTTTTCAAAAAAAACGCTTATTTATATGTTTATAGTAAAATACTACCTAATAAAATAAATGAGATAAAGCATAAAGGTTGAAATCTGTAGCAGAGTGTTTGATGCAAGAATGACTTCTGTCAGCTCAATTGATGGATCGTCAAGGATTGTACGTTTAAATGCTTGTTCAGATAGGAGTGGCAATCCACGTATAATAGAAATTACAAATCCACGTGTAAGGAGATTATTCGGTCAATGTTTAATCTTGTATATCAAAAAAAAAAAATTGTTTGAATTGCATTGCATTATGCAAAGTAACCATACAATTTTTCCACAGTTTCATTTCATTTCATTTCAATTTTTGCATACATTAGAGTAGAAGTCAGTTAGTGAGGTGGCGAAATCGCATTAATAAATTCTTGTGTTTGTTATTCATTTACATAATGTCGAAATGATTTCATTGATACTTCGCTCGGATTTGCAAATTCTTTTTTGATCAAATTTGATGTAATATTGAAGAAATGACATTTTTGATCAAATTAACACAAAAAAAAAAAAATACAAATCGAAGCAAGCAGAACCATAAGGATGTCTTTCTTATGTTATGCAAGAGTTTTTATTTTAATTCCAAATATCAATTTTTTTTTTAATTGGAAATCATAAAATTTTGAGGCCAATTTAAAAATTCTAGATAAGCATCAGAACAAAATTCCTTGTTTATTTCTATTCATTTCTCGAATTTATCCATTTTATTTCGAATTTTATATCATATTAATTCCAAAATTCCTTTATATTATTCATACTAAAAGTCGGGACTGTTTTTCATAGATTATATGATGAATGCCACTGAAACAAAATTAAAAATACATATGTATGTATCAATCAAATATTGGAGGCTATAAAAAAAAAATAAAAATTTGTACATTTCTTTGAAAACTGTAAATTTTCAATCTAATTTTGCTGAAAAATTCTTTAAAAAATGATTCACTGATAAGTGAGATAATAAAAAAACACTTCCTTATCACCCCTATATTTCATTATATATTATATCATTAAAATAACTGTATTTATAAACAATATATGCAATAAATGTAATATTGAAATGAAATTTTTTTTTTTTATAGTGATGAATAAATAGTGACGAAATATTGTTGTCGAAGATTCCGCGCTGATATATATGAATTTTATTCATTGAAAATGCTTAAGAATTGCAGGAAAAATAAATATCAAATTATATAATACAAATCATTTCCGATTTTGTTCTATTCGGATTACTTTTTTTTGTACCGAAAATTATTATCAGTAGTTTGCAATTTCTGGTCAAATATAATTCTTCCTGAACTTCAAATAGAATATTACTTGTCGCTGAAATCGCGATGAAGTTCCCTGATGAAAATATAATAATTTCATTAGGAAATTTTTTAGAGATATATTACAATATAGGTCAGCACATTGTAAATCATATTGGTTATCATGTTTATGTGCTCCAAATACTAGCGATTTCATGAAAACCTCGGAATGACGCGAATAACCCTAATTCAACAACATCATTTAGCTAGATAAACCTTCCGAGGTCAACCGGTTGACGTAGAAGCATATTTTGAATTGCTGTTTTCCTTTGAGTCTTGTTATCATTATCAGAATTGTTTACTGAAATTGTTTAGGTCTGTTGATATGTTACCAAATTTATCGTAATAAAGGTTTAATTGCCCATGCTTGAGGTTCTACCATTGAAAAGCAGAAAGAATCTCTAATTTTTGTTACCGTTAATGAAAATCGGTGACATGCCACATATAGCGTGTTTAATTGTAATTTTATATTTGCTTATCGTACTATTTATTAATCTCGTTACCACTTGCAATGATCAAATGATTTTGTAGATTTTTAATCAGAGAGTGAATTTAGAAAAAAATGAAATTGAAGTCACATATGTGGACAATTAAATCCTTATTACAATAAATTTGATAACATACCAACACAACAGCTAATTCTTAAATTAATCTGGATCACTCTCTTTCTATCTTACTCTAATTAATAAGTTTTGAAAATTTTAAGATTTTTTGCTTGATATCACTACAAGTTTATCCCATTAAAAACTGTCATTAGCCTTTTTTTAAAAACCGTAGAAATATTTTTTTGTTTTGTTGATCTTCATATTCAAATAATCTGATTTGTAACTCGCATATATATGATAACAGGCTTTATTGCCTATTTCTTGAATACGTTAATAAGTTTATGATTTATAACTTCTAAAGACAAAATTTCGCTATTAAACCCTTAAAATTTATGCTAGTTCTAACAATTCTCCGAAATATACGATTTATAAGAATGAATTTTTCAGAGAATTTAGAGAAAACTTTTCAAGAATAGCATATTTATCTATTTCATAAAAAAACGATTTCCTGTCCACGATATGGTATTAACTTTCAAAAAAGTTTTTTGTGAGATTATTTTAATTTAAATTATTCACTATCTCTTTCTTTTTTCGAAACTTTACAGAATTTTTTTTTCTTTTTCAAAACTTTTATTGTGAATTAATTTTTGTCGAGGTCGCCAAAATATAAGATGTCGTAAATTTGTTGTGTGTTATCAGGGTCCACAAATCCTTCAGTATGTTTGAGTTGTCGATTGGATTTAAATGTGTTGCGTTGGATTGAATTGAGTTGAAGAGTACTGAATTGTGTAGAGATCTCAAACTTGGGTAATTAAACCGTTTACTGAGTAAACAAAAACAACATCTTAACCAGAGTATGATACGCGAGCATTAACACGAGTTAGACACGCGAGAATTAGCGAGAGTAATATGCGCGAGTACTAAAAAGCTTGAGACGCGCAAGAATGTACAAGAGTAATACGCGCGATCATTAACAAGCGTAAGATGCGCGAGAATGTACAAGAGTTATGCGCGCAAGCATTAACACGAGTTGGACACGCGAGAATTAGCGAGAGTAATATGCGCGAGTACTAACAAGCTTGAGACGCGCAAGAATGTACAAGAGTAATACGCGCGATCATTAACAAGTGTAAGATGCGCGAAAATGTACAAGAGTTATGCGCGCAAGCATTAACACGAGTTAGACACGCGAGAATTAACGAGAGTAATATGCGAGAGTACTAACAAGCTTGAGACCCGCAAGAATGTACAAGCGTAATACGCGCGACCATTAACAAGCGTAAGATGCGCGAGAATGTACAAGAGTTATGCGCGCAAGCATTAACACGAGTTAGACACGCGAGAATTAGCGAGAGTATTACGCGCGATCGTATCAAGCAAATTAAAAAAGGAAACCCATAAGGAAAAAAAGAAAACCAAATGATGATAGTGAACAAGAATAATCTTTAACATAGCGTTGGGAGGATATTTATTGCGTTAAGTATGAAATTCTGAGTGGATTGATTAATGAGATTACCCAAAGAAGCAAATTAAATCTCTATATCAGTATACAAGATTTGAACAGTACCATATTATTAATAAACAGAATAATGATATTATATATATGAAGAAAAAATAGAGAAAAGGATTAAATGTGATGTAAATGTTTACTGGAAAATATCGCGAGTGTGCGCGACAACTTTATAGAATCATTTTCAGCATGAAATTTGATATCAGAGGGACCAATAAAGATTTGGAATCCTATTACTGTAAAGAGCTGTGCAACAAAAATGGTCAAAAACAACACAACAATTGTAAGAGCATTATAAGAATGAGGAGTAAAATATCGTTACTTTTTAATTTTTACAATGCATTTCTATCATGAAAGTGTGATTTTTTTAGTCAAAATAACTTAAATTTTTATTCTATACATTTTTACATATTAAATTATTGCAACAAATAAACCTGTAATTTCACATTATTCCATGAATAAAGAATTAGTTGATGATTCTACCACAGGTACTTGTAATTCTATGGTTTTTTGATGCAGCTAGCAAAATTTTGACAGAATAAAAACATTAAAATTATTACGCAGAAGGATTGAAATTTTATGAATTTTTTTGATAATAAGTTACACGGTTTATTCAACTTTATATAAACGACTTTTTTCTCGGCTGCAGCAGTTGTTATCCCAACATATTGACCAGTTACCTTTTCACAATATTTGATTATATATTTTGAAAAACTTTTCAGAATTCCATATCAAATCTCAATTGTCCAACTTATCATATAATTAGTAAGAGTTGTTCGTAAATCAGCATGCTACTCTATTTTTTTACAATCACGATTTTGCCATCATACATCGCCCAAACACCATTAAGTCAACAGGATATTGCTCTTAATATAGAAATTAAATTTTTGTAATTCTTTATGTTTAGGAACATTTCCATTTATTCAAAGGTAGAATTTTTACTTGTGAAAAGAAAATAACACAATTCTTTTGCTCTCCAAATTTTCTTCGTCATATTCCAAGTATTAATTTTCAAACCTTCTATAGCATAATTTCAAAGTAAAATTCACAGAAAATTTATGCACTTCATTAAAGATGGTTAATATATTTTGATAATGTCAATGTATAATATTATAAAAAATTTATGAACTAAATTTCTGAATTACTTTGTAGATATCAGTTTGCCAGTATCTCCGTTGTATTCACATTATCAGTTGTTTCAAATCAACAATATTCGATGATAGAATTGATAAGCTTTTTAAACAGTTACCATGTCTAAACTGTTTCTGAACTATATTACTAATTAAATAGTGACGAAATATTTTTGATCGAAGATTCCACGCTGATATGTGTGACTTCCATTCATTGAAAATGTTTTTAAGTTGTAGCGAAAATAATTATCAAATTATATAATATAAATCATTTCCGACTATTTCAGGTACCAAATGAAAACAAACAGTCAATTCAAGTAAACTTAACTGATAGCAATTAAATTTAACTGAGACAGCTTGGCAGCAGAAATCTACAAGAGTCCAAGGAAACAGAAATATTAGTAAAATTGGAATTAAAAATCGAGAAACCGAAAATGAAAGACAACTAAATTATGATGTATGCGGTAGAAAATTTAAATTTCCATACAAGCCGCAACGTCACATGGCAGTAAATACAAGCGAAAAAAAATTTAAATGTGACATATGCGGCAGGCAATTTTCATACTCATCCAGTCTCTACAACCATAATAAGACGCATGCAGGCAAGAAATTCGTATGTAATATATGCGGAAAGCAACACGTTCATAAGAGCAACCTGCAAACTCATATAAAAACAATTAATTCATAAAAATGAAAGAAAATTCAAGTGTGATATCTGCGGCGAACAATTTGCATATCGAAACACTTTGCAAGCTCAAAAAACCTACATACCGATATAAAATTCAAATGCTCTATATGCGGCACGGCATACGGACATTGGCAGTATCTGCAAGCTCATATGCGATTAATACATATGGACAAAAAAAAAATTCAAATGTGGTGAATGCGAAAGAATATTCAATAGAAAAGGTTGTTTACATAAAAAAACACATAAATCTTCTACAGCCAACTGCTTCACGCCGATAACTGATATCTCTGCCACAGATATTTTAGTAATAAAATAATTTCACTGACAGAGCTATAACATATTTTGTTGCATTTTTAAGTTTTTAATTTTTTTTTTTGTTTCAATAACATTCATTCATCATATATAAGTGCAATTTATGAAAAACAGCCACGACTTTTAGGCTGAATAATATTTGGAATTAATATGATATAAAATTCAAATAAAATTCGAAATAAAATGGATGAATTCGAGAAATAAATAGGAATTTTGTTCTGATGCTTATCTAGAATTTTTAAATTGGCCTCAAAATTTTGATTTCTAATTAAAAAAAAAAAATTGATATTTGGAATTAAAATAAAAACTCTTGCATAACATAAGAAAGACATCCTTATGGTTCTGCTTGCTTCGATTTGTATTTTTTTTTTTTTGTGTTAATTTGATCAAAAATGTCATTTCTTCAATATTACATCAAATTTGATCAAAAAAGAATTTGCAAATCCGAGCGAAGTATCAATGAAATCATTTCGACATTATGTAAATGAATAACAAACACAAGAATTTATTAATGCGATTTCGCCACCTCACTAACTGACTTCTACTCTAATGTATGCAAAAATTGAAATGAAATGAAATGAAACTGTGGAAAAATTGTATGGTTACTTTGCATAATGCAATGCAATTCAAACAATTTTTTTTTTTTGATATACAAGATTAAACATTGACCGAATAATCTCCTTACACGTGGATTTGTAATTTCTATTATACGTGGATTGCCACTCCTATCTGAACAAGCATTTAAACGTACAATCCTTGACGATCCATCAATTGAGCTGACAGAAGTCATTCTTGCATCAAACACTCTGCTACAGATTTCAACCTTTATGCTTTATCTCATTTATTTTATTAGGTAGTATTTTACTATAAACATATAAATAAGCGTTTTTTTTGAAAAAACTGTTTTTCTACGATTTTATAAAGATCTTGTGAATTATTTTTCTTTTGTTATGCAAGTTGTACAAATTTCGCTTTACAATATCTGTAGTCGATCTCCAGTAGGAATAACTCGTTATGTTTATGATATAGGTGAGACATAATCAATACTGATTAATTTAGACAAACATTTCTTAGAAAATATATCTTCTCAAGATCGAATCCTTTGCAAAAGTGCAATCGCACGAAGCAAATAATATCATTTCGTCGATGTAACTGTGTCGAATACTGTTAAATTTAAATATTTTTTTAGAAATTTGCAAGAATATTTATCAACATGCGTTTCACCTATTCTCTCTTGTTCATCTTTCAACTATACAACATTCAAACAGTAAGTTAATTAGAATTTTAACATTACATTGCAATATTTTGAAGATTTTAACAGAATATGAGATGGATATGAGATTTTAACAGAATATGAAATTTTAACAGAATATGATATCATATAATTTGAGGAAGCACAACCAGAACTGAGAGAGTTCCTCGATTTATCAAAACTGAATGAAGAACAAACAGAACCGCTGGATTTATCAATTTCAAAAGTCAATAAAAAACAAGAAACGGATCCATGGAATATATCAATTCAAAAAACAAAATGAGTCAACGAAATTAAATAAAGTAACGGATAACGAACAGATAGCCCCAATGAACTCAGAAATTCAGGAGGAGAATAAAGAACCAAAACAATTTTTGAATTTAGAAGTGAACGAAGAACCAACGGAACCAATGAAACGAAATATGACGAAAGAAAAAAGAAAATGAAGTGCACTGTATGTGGAAAAGAAATAATAGGAAGTTTGAAACGCCATATGCGAACTCATACCGGTGAGAAACCATACAATTGTTCGGACTGCGGAAAAAGTTTCTCCAATTATCGAGTTTGCAGAGCCATAAGCGAATTCATAGCGGTGAGAAGGCATACAATTGTTCAGAATGCGGGAGAAGTTTTGCTCGGAAAGAGATTTTAAAAAATCATACGAAGTCATACTGGTGAGAAGCCATACAATTGTTCAGAATGCGGGCAAAGATTCTCTCAGTTATGGAATTTGCAGACACATAAGCGAACTCATACTGGTGAGAAGCCATACAATTGTTCGGACTGCGGGAAAAGTTTCTCCAATTATCGAGTTTGCAGACCCATAGCGAATTCATACCGGTGAGAAGCCATACAGTTGTTCGGACTGCGGGAAAAGTTTCTCCCAATTATCGAGTTTGCAGACCCATAAGCGAATTCATACCGGTGAGAAGCCATACAATTGTTCGGACTGCGGAAAAGATTCTTTCAATTATCGAATTTGCAGACCCATGAGCGATCTCATACCGATGAAAAGCCATACAATTGTTCGGACTGCGGGAAAAGTTTTGCTCGTAAATGGAGTTTACAAAAGCACATATTGATTCATTGAAAAGAAACGAGTTGCAGGCTATTTTCATAACGACACAGGATTGTTGCAATTTGCAATAAAAATTTCATTTATTTCACTCCTTTGTCAATTCAATGTAAATTTCCATGGACTAAAAAGAAGTAGAAAATGTAGCGTACAATTTGTAATCAAGGTTTCATCAACATTTTTAACAATCCATTTTCTACCATCTAAATATCATCTAAAGAGCTGATACTAGGATCTAGAAGAACAATTTAAATTCCAGTATCACATTCCAAAATGTTTCCAAAAAAGTAATGTTTTCTGATTTCGTTTCTTTCCGGATATCTTCCAACTAAAAAATCTGGTAACATCTCTATCATTCTTATGTAGACTTACTTGTAGGAATGCTCTTTCTACATCCGCCATTATTACGTAACATGTTTGTCTGGCACGTGTCGTGAAAATTTTGATGACTGTCTGATATATTCTGCCGCCGAGCTGAATATCGGGTAAATAAACCAAAGCAAATCTTACAAATGAAGTATTGACTTGATGTGGGGGGATTTGTGATTCTAATAACATATCAACAAACACAGCAATTACAAGATCAATAATATAAATCCAATGACATCAATAAAACAGTTTAATGACGATAACATAACTTAAAGGAAAAGATTAAATAATGCCGCCTGTGTGAATGTCCAAGTAAGAAACCCCGAAAAACTATGCGTCCCTTTGGGTGTTGGGTTTATATGTGTTAGGGAATGGAAATGGTCTACTTGAAGAAGCACCGGAAACACATTGGAAATGATACAAGCGTTATAATAAGATTAAGTAGGAAGATTGACATGGGAAGTTAAGGGTTCTAAGCATAAGAATGCAAATTTGTTAGATAAGATAACAACAAAAAACGTGTGGAAAACAATCTTAAGGAATGTAGACATGTCTGAGATGATTCATGGTTCCATCAGCATTATATTTACAATGCGAATGAGAAATTTATCTCACCATCTATTTATTTGAGGTTTCGTCTTCACGACAGCACGTAATATTATTCCTACTAGTGATGGCGGCATAGTTGGTTTTCTCTGTATGCATTCGTTCAGCGACGGACTTTCCGCAGTTTTAGCTGATGCATCAGATATACCCGCAGTTTCGTTGTAAACCTTCTGTTAATTTATTACCGCTTCGTGTGGAAGATTGCTCGTTCTTTACTTTCTCCCTTTTTCATTTTTTCTATAACTCCTTTTTAAAATAAATTTTTAAAATAGGCATCGTAGTGCTTTAAATTTTGTTGTTTCGAATGCTATATAATTAACAATTCAAAATATTTACATTCATCTTTTTTAAGTAATATGACAAATTCGGATTTGCTACCACATATGCAATACCTAAACATATATCATATGATTTTTTTTCATTATTTCATTGTATTCGTCATAAAATTTTTTTTTTCTATGAGGAAAATTCTAAAAATTAGTTTAAAATTAGATCAGGCTTAATTGTCCGCTACAGAAAATCAAAGTAAAATATGCAGATATTTTCATATTGATAAAATAATTATCAATTTTTTTTTTGCTAGGTAAGATATTCATTGATATCATATTATCAATTCTTGTGAAATAAATTTTGATAAATCAGACTATGGGACTGAGCTTTTTTTCCATGATTTGAACTGGATTATCAAAAATATATCAATTATTGAATTTCGAACGAAGCAACGATTTGCAAATTTTTCTGATTCTCAAAAATTCAAGAATTTAAAATCCGAGATCTATCGCATATATATCGCTTATAATGCTAGCTTCGAAAATTCAGGAATTTAGAATCCAAAAATTTTAAACACATAGAAGTAATAATTTGATCTTCTATAGCACTTTGATTCTATCAATTATAGCTCGACTTTCGATTCATCTCTTTATCATCATCAAACTATAATGAAAATCGATCATAAATAATGAAAAAAAAAATATGTCGAAAATGATGATTCTGATTTTTTGAAATTTTTTGGATAATGACCCGTTTTTTCTGAATTATTCAAATAAATCTTATAAACTATTTAAATAAATGGAATTATAATTTCTATTTCAAAAGCATTTTTTAATTATTATTATGAATAATATTATGCTTGTTCCACATATCCTGCAATATTTTACATATTTTTCGTATGAAATAAAAATTTGCATGATAATAGCAGTGGAAATTTTTTATTATTCATCCATCAGCGTTATCTTAACAATCAATGCAAAGCAAGATTAAAGGCATAAAAATTTCGATTTTACAAGCAAAAATATGTGAGATTTTTGCATTTGTGAGATTCATAATGATAATAAAAAGATTTTATGATGCAAGAAAATCAATAAATAATACATATAATGATAGAATATGAAAATATGAAGTGATGAAATAAAAATAATATGTATTCCAAAATAGATCAATAAGATTACTACTACAGCATAAACTGTTCGTTTCTTTTCAATAACAGGAACTGAAAATGTTCGTTTCTTTTCAATGATTCAATATATGCTTTTGAAAATTCCGTTTATAAGTGAAACTTTTCCCGCATTTTGAACAATTGTATGGCTTCTCACCAGTATGAGTTCGCATATGGCGTTTCAAACTTCCTGTTATTTCTTTTCCACATACAGTGCACTTCATTTTTCTTTTTTCTTCCGTCATATTTCGTTTCATTGGTTCCGTTGGTTCTTCGTTCACTTCTAAATTCAAAAATTGTTTTGGTTCTTTATTCTCCTCCTGAATTTCTGAGTTCATTGGGGCTATCTGTTCGTTATCCGTTACTTTATTTAATTTCGTTGACTCATTTTGTTTTTTGAATTGATATATTCCATGGATCCGTTTCTTGTTTTTTATTGACTTTTGAAATTGATAAATCCAGCGGTTCTGTTTGTTCTTCATTCAGTTTTGATAAATCGAGGAACTCTCTCAGTTCTGGTTGTGCTTCCTCAAATTATATGATATCATATTCTGTTAAAATTTCATATTCTGTTAAAATCTCATATCCATCTCATATTCTGTTAAAATCTTCAAAATATTGCAATGTAATGTTAAAATTCTAATTAACTTACTGTTTGAATGTTGTATAGTTGAAAGATGAACAAGAGAGAATAGGTGAAACGCATGTTGATAAATATTCTTGCAAATTTCTAAAAAAATATTTAAATTTAACAGTATTCGACACAGTTACATCGACGAAATGATATTATTTGCTTCGTGCGATTGCACTTTTGCAAAGGATTCGATCTTGAGAAGATATATTTTCTAAGAAATGTTTGTCTAAATTAATCAGTATTGATTATGTCTCACCTATATCATAAACATAACGAGTTATTCCTACTGGAGATCGACTACAGATATTGTAAAGCGAAATTTGTACAACTTGCATAACAAAAGAAAAATAATTCACAAGATCTTTATAAAATCGTAGAAAAACAGTTTTTTCAAAAAAAACGCTTATTTATATGTTTATAGTAAAATACTACCTAATAAAATAAATGAGATAAAGCATAAAGGTTGAAATCTGTAGCAGAGTGTTTGATGCAAGAATGACTTCTGTCAGCTCAATTGATGGATCGTCAAGGATTGTACGTTTAAATGCTTGTTCAGATAGGAGTGGCAATCCACGTATAATAGAAATTACAAATCCACGTGTAAGGAGATTATTCGGTCAATGTTTAATCTTGTATATCAAAAAAAAAAAAAATTGTTTGAATTGCATTGCATTATGCAAAGTAACCATACAATTTTTCCAGTTTCATTTCATTTCATTTCAATTTTTGCATACATTATAGTAGAAGTCAGTTAGTGAAGTGACGAAATTGCATTAATAAATTCTTGTGTTTGATATTCATTTATATGTCGAAATTCTTTCATTAATACTTCGGCTCGAATTTGCAACTTCATTTTTGATCAAATTTGATGTAACATTGAAGAAATGACATTTTTAATCAAATTAACACTAAAAAAAAAAATACAAATCAATATAAATCAAACAGACAAAACCATATGGATGTCTTTCTGATCTATGTTTTTATTTTAGTCCCAAATATCATATATGTTTTTTTTTTTTGATTGGAAATCATTAAAGTTTGAAGTCAATTTAAAAATTCCAGGTAAGGATCAATACAAAATTCCTTGTTTATTTCGATTCATTTCTCGAGTTTATCCATTTTATTTTGAATTTTATTCGAATTTTATATCATATTAATTCCAAAATTCCTTTATATTATTCACCCTAAAAGTCGAGGCTGTTTTTCATAAATTTCACCTATATATGATAAATGAATGCCACTGAAATTAATCAAAAAATACGTATGTATATATCAATTAAATACTAGAGGGTAAATAAATAAAAGTTTGTACACTTCTTTGAAAGCTGTAAATTTACAATCCAATTTTGCTGAAAAATTCTTTAAGAAATGATTAACTGATAAGTGAGATAGTAAATATTGAATAGTTTAAGATGATGAGTTTTAAACCATCAAGTTAGATTCTAAAGTTAATTCCGCTTTTCAATATTACATTTT
Source organism: Dirofilaria repens (assembly GCA_008729115.1). Classification (NCBI taxonomy): domain Eukaryota; kingdom Metazoa; phylum Nematoda; class Chromadorea; order Rhabditida; family Onchocercidae; genus Dirofilaria; species Dirofilaria repens. Next base: position 126,267 of record SNRZ01000100.1, read on the forward strand.
TAAATTAGCGGTCAATATTATCCGGCGTTTTGTTTCTGGCTCGGTCATCTGTTATGAGAACAATTATTTACATGAACATTTTAGAAAAAAAAATATTACTTAAAAACTCTTCAGAGAAAAATTAAAATATTTAGAGATCAAGATTGCAGCTATTCGACTGCCAGTTTCCATTTTTCCAATGCACTGATCCTTTTTCTAAAAAAAAGTGATCCTTAGTTATTAATATATTAAATAATCAAGAAAATCATAATGAGAAAATGATTAGCAAAATATACATTGATTAATCATAATGAATTTTGTCAAAAATTTTTCACATATTGATATTGGCGAAGGCTAAAGCTTAAATAGAGCGATAAAATTATAAAGAGATCAGTAAGCTAAAAAGATAAAGATATAAAGATGCTCTCTATCAAAACATTCGATTCACTGATCAACAAAATGAGATCAATCCATCTAGAGTTGATAAGTCGAAGATAATATAAGGATTTCGGTTAACTTACCCAACCTTGAATAAATCAAAGGTGGGATGCGACATATCAGTAATTTTTTTATATACCTTGGTATTTCGTGTTCTTTGATATTCCATACACTGCTCATTTGATTCTCACCTTTGTATTGGCGCATATTGTGCTTTTAATATCATATAAACCAACCAAGGGAGATTCTCTCATCCTATTCGAAAGGAAGAAATTAAACAATTATATTTCTTCAACTTCCATTTAAGCTTATTTCTTCAATTTCTATTTGGAATTTAATTGAGTTGGAAACTCACTGATGCTTCTTACTAAATATTTATAAGGCTTTTTGTCTTTAGCAACTGTACTGCCAATTTTAGAAATCACTTTAAATAAATATAAGTTATGGAATTTTGAATATATCTCACATTGGTAACGCGTAGGGACAAACACCAAATAAATAAATTTCCCATTTGGTACCCATATTTCAATATCATTTAAAGTCTTTTTACGGTCAGAAATGTTTTAAATACCGAAACCTATTGTACAATAATCAAATGAAGAGTCTTCGAATGGTAGTTACTAAATATATACCTAAAAATATGAAAACAGACCCTGCCATAGATTATCGAAACAACATTAATTTCATTAATGCTACTACAGTTGATATAAAACTAATACTTGCACACAATAATGCTATATCAAGCAAAAAGAAACTGTTCAAAATAATCGATATAGCTGATATGAGTAGAATTACTTGTATTGACATAGATCACAACAAATGATATATATATATATATATATATATATATATATCAGAATTATTATTCAGTTATTTGCTATATGCAACATATCATATGCAAGGGCTTTTCATATCATAGTATTGGATATCCATGTTGTTCATTCATTGCGAAGAAGACGAATGTTCATGAAAATTCATTGGATAAACTTTTATTGCATTAATATATTAAAAGAATATGTTCAATTTATCCAAATATTAGCAGCAAAGAAAAACAGCAAAATAATCGGCTAAGAATAATAAGCCACGCATCGATAGACATCATAATAATAAGCATTCATTATGAAATTATAAGAAGAGATGAATATTTTAACATCTGAAAATTCATATAAAATAAAGATCCTATACAATATAGTAATTTATAACGCTGCAACTAAAATTATTTCTTTTATTAAAATATTTGTGGCAGAGATATCAGTTATCGGTGTCAAGGAATATACTGCGGAACATTTATGCGTTTTTTCATGTCTTTTCAAACTAGAATTTCTATCGAATATCTTCCCGCATTTATCACTTTTGAATTTTTTCTCCGTATGCATTCTCCGCATATGAGCCTGCAGGTATTGCCAATGTCCGTACTTCGTGCCGCATATATTGCACTTGAATTTTTTCTCCATATGTGCGTTTTTGTGAGCTTGCAAAGTGTTTCGATATGCAAATTATTCGCCACATATATCACAGTTGAATTTTTTTTCGTTTTTATGGATTATTTGTAGATGACGTTGAAAGTCAAATGTCAAGAACTTTAAGGCAGCTTCCAAGGTACTTGTAGAATTAAGTACTGCAGAAAACGAAAACGATGGAATGGGAATTTATTACTCCGAGCACCTTTGGCAGGGCAGCTTTTATCAAAGAATGGTCGGAGTAGTTAAACGATCCTTAAGAAAGTCCATAAGTAAAAGACTCCTTAACAATGGGGAATTAATAATTCTAGTCACAGAGCTTGAAGCGATTATCAATGAAAGTAGTTTTGTAGATATTGAACAAATAGGTCCTGTGTTAAAACCTGAAGATTTTTGGAATCCGGGCACAGCTCGTAGAAAAAAACAATTAACAAAAGAAGGTGATCCGAAATGATGCGATAGACGAAAATAAAACTTTACGAGCAAAAGAACTGACACATCAGTACATAGCTACATGCAAGAGACTTGATCACTTATGTAAAATATTGTGAGAAGAATATCTAGAAGAACTAAGAAGACGAGCTCAACAGAATTCGCATCAGCTTCTGAGGATGTCGTAGCCAGATTCGACGAGAAATAAAAATTGGTGAGCTGGTGCTATTGAAAAGAGAATGAGAAAATTCTGTTGTTTTGATTCGCATAAATTTATTTTGAATTTCTTTTATAAAGAAAAAGTTCGCAAACTTTTTCCCAAAAATTGTTCATTTTTATAAATTTCCTTATCCTTAAAATGTTAACTTATTTCATTTTTTTTCTGAAGAAATCATTTGATTTATAAAATAATAATAATATATATGAGCAAGGAATATGAAAATATCCATACTAAATATAATCAGTAATTTTTACTTCAATAATTATTATATTATTTTTTAACAAATTCAAATACTTTGATCGGCCTTCATTTATTGCATTAATTTGAAATAACTTTATCCTATTGTTATTCGTTTAATTCCATTTGCGGAACAGTTCATTATTTATTTATCGTGATCATTATATGATTTTTATTTTATATAAATCTTTCAGAAACAAAAAAATTCTTCTCTTTTTATGATTTCGTAATATTTTTTCCAATTTCTGGATTTTTTTTAACAGTTATTTTTTTAGTTATTTTTTTTGATGTCTGGTCTAATATTTAAGTGATGTTTTGGTTCCGGAGCCCCCAAATCACCTACATATCGTTCCTGATCAAACTGATTCAAACCACACGGTCGACGCCATTCCTGCCCATGTTCACGAAACCATTTACTCGCTACCCATTTGATTCCGGTTAATACTGGACATGCGGCATGTATAGAACGCATATCTACTTCACCGTTACGCATCAAATTATACCAGAACAATGCTGCATTCTGCAAAAAATCCAAATCATGTATTAAATTAATCATATCGCAAGATAAACTATTATGATTCAGGCATGCCTAATAATGACACTTTTTTAAATTAAAACGAACTTCATAAAATTTTGTGCAAAATTTAAAAGTTTTCAAACAGATTTTTTTTTATTTTGATTGATTCTATTCCATTTGTCGTATAAATTTTTCTTTTCTCTTATTCAGTATACCACATAAAAGAAATAGATTATGAAGGTTAAAGGTTAACTTTGAAATGAATTATACCTTGATGCATGGTAGTGACATTTTTAAGTTAGACATGAATACTGTCCGACCTCCGATTTCTGGTTCAGTCATCTGTAAACAAATAAAAACAATCATTTATATAAACATTTTCAATTAAAAAAATTAATTAATTCTTCGAAAAACAAATGAGAGAAATTGATTAAATACGTAGATCAAAATTGTAGCTATTCGATTGCCACTTTTCATTTTTCCAAAGCACTGATCGTTCTTCTAAAAATAAGTGATCTTTTGTTACTAACTTCTAAAAAGTGATATAAAATGATTAAGAAAACCATAATGATAAATTTTTAGCGTTCTATATATTTTCCAATGCTATTTTTCTTTATATGCAAGATAATTAAAAAATATTTCTGTTAACTTGTATCATTTCCACTGACCAATATTTCAAATTTCTCATTCGAATTTTATTGAATGAGAAAATTTTTCTTTTTTATATGAAAAAATTATATTGAATGTATAACACAATGACGATAAATATTAGAATAATGGAGATAACACTTATCAATGCGCAGTCAAAATGAGGTTCGTATTGACCACCAATCCCATAATTATGAATCTGAAAAGTTTTAGGTATTCAAATTGACTTTTAGATATTCAAATTGACCGAAATTTATGGAATATATGAATCATAATAGCTGTAATTTTTTCACAATGTGAAAATATTTTTTATAATATTACCAGATGTTTTCGAATATTGTTCATTTGAAATAACAGGATTATCATGAAAATAAAAATTTTTATGAGTTTGAATCTGTCTGATCTCCATTTTGAAATTTATGAATCTAGAAAATAACCGCAAGATTCTCCGCGGTTTCTATTTCGAGATTTGTCGCCAATTCAAGACGTCTATCAATACGTTTAACTATTTCATGTTCTGTCGAATTCAATCGAGCACTATGAATGAACTCATTATCCAGCGAAAATTTAATAATCAAATAAAAGATTAGATTAATTTTGCCTTTTATTTATCAAAGAGATAAAATATTTTTTTCTGGAATAGTAATTAATTTCATCTATTTACCGTTAATCAATCTTTGACAATCTTATTATCGTATAGCTTCATACAAATTTTTCTTTTTCCTCGTGAAACTAGAATCAGTAAAATATCTGAAACATTTACCTTTTGGTAACACGAAAGTAGGCTAGTCTAAAGTTTCCATTTGGATCATTGAGAATTCGTTCCAACTGAAATTGCTGCGATATCAATTTTACCAAGATTTAAAGCAATTAAACCAATCCACCATCCTTCCTGTCTCCTTTCTTACCCCCTACAAAACTAATTCCACCGCTGATATATGATATCTGCTTATTATCAAGGGTAAAAATTATTTCTTTAAAAATAAAAGGGTTAAAAAGCATATAATATCTAATACAAAGTATGAAGCATTATAAACATGCCTTAGGTGTTGCAAGCATTTGAATAATTCGTGCCTCTTCGTCCGATATAATATCATAGAATAGAGCAGCTAAAGGATTTTGTCGAGCAATTTCTACTCTGAATGGTGCTAAACGCAAATATGGACGATCCATTTTATAGTAGCAAAATAATTGCGATTGTGCTTTTGTATTCTGCAAGAAATCTGTTAAATTCAAAATTAATAAATCTCAAAAACTCGAATTAGCAGTTTTCCTAACAAAAACAAATTCAATTAATACGGACAAAGCAAGAGATTTTGAATGTTAAAATTCTATCTTGACTATACTTTATGTGAATAAATTAAAATAAAGTGGTGTAGTGACCTACAATTGGCACTTCTTGCCGACATAACGCTTCGTACATTAACCTTAGACCTTCGTCCAAATTATTTTTATGTCGTGTATTATTTATTGGTGGGATGTCTCGTCGCATATCAATATCTTGGATTCCATTATTTCTTAGCAAATTTTCATACCATCTTAAATTAACTTTGGCATGTGGATGATTCGGATCTAAACAACAGAATAAAACATTTCGATTTTTTATACTATACAAATACAATGCAAGAATTTAGAAAGAATAAAATATCAATAAATGGATAGCTTATTTAACATATGAAACTAATTCCACCGCTGATATATGATATCTGCTTATTATCAAAGGTAAAAATTATTTCTTTTAAAATAAAAGGGTCAAGAAACAACTAACTTATGCGATACAATTCATCTGTAAGCACCAAAGCTCGTTTTAGATTACCCTGTTTATACAACGAGAAAGATAAATATTCGAGAATATCTTCGAGATTTGCCGTTGGGAAGATTTCCTTTGTGATACGCTCTCGCGCTCCCTGCATCCACATAATGGCATGATAATAATCATATTCATTGTATGCTACACGACCAATTTCAAAACAGTCGCCAGCTGCAATATCCAAAATTCTAAAATCGATATTTTTCTTCTTTTAAACATCCATTTTATCTAAAGAAAACAAAAAAAAAGTAAAAGATATATCGAAATAATTGAAAATTATTCTATAATATAAATATATCGAAATAATTAAGATATTATGTATTATATGAGAACATCTCAGTATGAAAAAGTAATTTCATAATATAAAATTGTTTTGATAATCAAAATAATCTATATAGTAGAATATTTCTCGCATAATCCGTCACTTAAAATGAATATAAGTAAGTGTAATTATCATCTTCTCTTGCACTTTCTTAGCTTAATGTCACTAGTAAAAACAAAATGTAAACTAATTCATGTGTTAGTATCGCCGATTTGACAATCAAGCTCATATACAATGCCTAAAATAGTAATAAGAAATTTTCACAATAAAAAGAACTATAATTATTTGAATATAATTGTCATTAATCATCTTTTATCATGCAACTTTCCAACAAATATCTCTATTATCAATAAGCAAAAACAAGAGCCTCAATGATATTCAAATAATTGCTCGTAACCTACAAATATTTTCATGACAGGAGAAGCTCTTCGAATTATCTTTTAGAGAGGTCAAAATTAACCAGTTAAAGCAATTGTTCGTATTTCAGAATTCAAGATTTTGCCTTCAGCAATATCGTTGGTATCCATTTGATATGTATCTTGCAAACGTAATAAAGCAATTGCTGCGCCTGATAGATCCTCCTGTACAATTTGCGATAGAATCAGATCAATACTTATCAATGATTTTAGCAAATTATCCAAATTGGAAACCACATTCAAATTAGCAGTTGAAATAACTTAAAAAAGCTTAGACAGCAAAAACTTAGCGTATCATTTATCCGAATCTTCCGGCCTATATTCGCAAATTATTTCAGAATTCAAGATTCAGGATTGTTCGTTCGTATTTCAAAATTCAAGATATATTCGCTCAGTGGTATGAATCGAATGTTTTTCTGTATTATTATCCTACAGCATTTACGATTCAAAAGAGATAGTGCGCTATGTTAATTTTGATTAACAAAATTCAAATAGATTTTCCGTGGATAATGATTATTCATACCATAAATTTTAAAATCTCTTCTGGTAAATGAAAAAATATCTGTAAAGCGAAAAAGGAAAAGAAACTTCTGTCGGATAATTGATATGTTTAATAGCCCGTTGACGAATCACGTTGCGGATGATATCATTGGCAGAATTGGATTGCATAATTTTTATTATTTTGTTCCAATCAGTTGCGATATTTTTGATCAACAGGAAAGCATTTATTGGATGTTTTATCAACTCTTCATCATCTCGCAAAACTTTGTGTTTTTGTATTTCCTGAACAAACCTAAAATTACAGGAGTAAGTTGTTGAAAGACATCTCTACATATTGATATGCTATAGTACAAGATTGTGAAAGTCTTTATTTGTTCCAAAAATTACCAAAAAAAAAAAAGATATTCCAAAGAAAAAAAAATTCTGAAAAATTCATCATTAAAAGTAACTTTAAGATGCTATTTGGATGACAGCTATTAGATTCATCCCAGAAATTTTTGTCATCACTTTGCTTTGTTAATAACTGTTGTTTATGTAGCAGTTATTCTGCTAATGAGATAAGAAGTGTAATCATGACAGTGCGATTTTTGATTCAGTTTACTTTTGCCGAATTGAGATAAAGAATTAAATGAAGAGTTAAAAATGCTTACTTCTTTAGATGTTCAAGTCTTTCTAATTCTTTTTCCACATAATCATCAATCATTATAGGAATATCCTTCTCAGCTCCAATTATAGTTTTCAATGATGCGAAAGATGAATAAAGGTCGGCAAAAAGCTGTAGCTATCAATAAGAATATACGAAATACTGCACATGATATCATTTTCTTATAATACGTTCATATTAGCATTCATTTGTGTATTTCCAAATTTCAAAAAATATGCTGAAATTTTAAAGACAAAAATACTAATTAGATCAATCGTTTCAATCCTTTCTTCATGCAACTGATAATTTATCGGTAAAAAGTTAATCGATTCATTTCTTTCTTCCCCATAATAACCACAGAATTCAAAAATTCACGTTGATGAGATGATATATTCTTGAAGACAATAATATAGGAAATTGCTCAGACAATGGAAAGTTTATAAGTTGTCTAAGAGTCATATATAAAGGCAATCTAATTTAGGATATTTTCATGAATCTTTCCCATTCATCTATGAAAGCTTTAGCATAAAAATTTCAAGTTCCCTTCTTCTCATCTCTCTGATAATTAAAACTAATAACATTATCATACATAGCTGTTAATATTGCCTTATTAACTATGTATATTATGATTTTACTGTACTATGCATAACGATTGTACAAAATTTCCGGTATTATTTAGACTAAACGAGAAAACATTCAGTAAACGTATGAAATAGAGATATGTCATAATGTACGACTGAACTAATATAAAACAGATGGAAGACGAATGAATAGCATCTACAAGATAAAATTATGTCCATAAAGCATTTTTTTTAACTTGAAAATTTTAATTGAACTATAAATGACAGGATAGTATGAATAGTGCACTCAAATCTATACATCATGTCGTTTGAAACATTGAGAAGTGAAATTTCAAAAATCCATAATATATCAAAGTAAATCATGACTTTATTTAGACCGATAGCTTGAATTAGATTTGAATGTGGCCTTAGATAAACAAGATTATATTAATTAGTCAAATAAAATTTAAAATAATTCACTCCTAGACATTTTTTTTACGTTGCAACGAGTTTACTTCGATCGAATCTTTAAAATTTTGTTTTCAGAACTTAAAATTAACAGAATTGCAATAATGTTCGTCATTCTATTCACTGCATATCAAGAAAAATAGTAACATTCGCTAATTTCAGAAAATTGATCAAGAAAAAGAAATTAAAAATGTCGCAAATAAACGTGAAAAGGTTTTGTGATAAAAAAATATATTGATTCATAAATAAGTGAAAATGTTAGAGAATATTAATTTGTAAACCAAGATGTTGTAGACCGATTTATATTATTAGTTCATCATGGTTGTGAGCTCTAAAAAAATGCTCCATTTCACGAAAGGCATTTCTTGTAGTTTCAGAAATGCATCAGGACCCTACACCTATGCAAAAGAAGAACGTCTTCAGTATCAGAATCATTTTCTAAAAATGTGATACACGGTTCAGGTACGGATAATAAGGAGATATGTTAGATGTCTTTTTCATATTTAATTTCTCTCATCGAAATCTTAATCGCAGTTCGCTGTAATGTTTGAAAAACATAATGTGTAAGTTAAAAATGTATCGTCGTTGGACTTTGTTTTTGGCAACGTTTTGGAGTTTAAGTGGAAATAAAGATGCATAAAAAATATTTAAAAAATCTTGCCCGAACAGAGCGATGATTAATTGAATGAATGGATGCTAACATCCTAAGATATCCATCACTTACTGAAGATCAAATAAGGGGGACATTTTGAGGAAGTCAAAGAATGTAATGTAATTCTAGTAAACAAGAAGTGTTAAAAATCAAATATCGCCACGACAAAATCGTTGTAAACAAGTGATGCTAAGGGTTAAATATTGTGACGATAGTAACAAAGAGGTCAATGATTCAAGAGTCCGAAATATTATCGTTAAAATTCCGCATTCACAAATAACAAAAGTAAGATTTACCGATCGTAAGGCAATACATTGGAATTTAATTAAAGGAGAGTTCCGAAGGATCAGGACTTCGAAACCGAAGTTAGCTCATCATCATAATATTTCATTTGATATTAGAATAACCAAAATATTTTATATTACTCATCACTCATTGTCTAAAATGAAACGAAGTACTGTATCATTTATCTAAATTCTTTGTTCCCTATTATCAAGATTATCTTCAATAGTATAATATCGTAAACTTGATTCACATGTAAATATTTCCGATGTTATAAAAATAATTATAAACAATGCTTATATATTTTCACATCAAATTGCTATGCTGACAAAGCGCGGGAATGTTTTTTAAATCCTTCCATGATGAAAATGTTTTTTTAAATATCTTCATTATAAAAAGGGCCTTCACTTATTGAAGACATTATTCGCTACCTACAACTACTTCGTGAATAATTATTCTCAATGTTTTTCATGGAAGTTCTATCGATTGATGACAGATATTAAGATTTAAATTCAAAATAAATACAATAAAATGAATTTTAAAGAGAAATTTTCTATCCAGAAATCATGAAATAAAATTATATTTTAGGAATAATTGTATTACAATACAGCAAAGTGCAACATCAAACGATTACTGATACTATGAAAGTTATAAGTGTTTTTATGCAATAATTTAAATTGAATAGAATGAAGATTACGGCGAATAATAGATCAATGACTGATAGAGAATTCCGGAGATCCAAACGAAGAACAGGTTTTAAAACTTTGAGAAACAGAAGTGATTTGAAAATCTGACTAATCCGGATGTTTGCAAACTGATTGTCTTTTGAAATTTTTAAAATTTCTCGGATCAAGTTCGATATTGATATTCACATTCTTGCCACTTTGTTATATGAATTTGAAAAGGAATTTAATTTCATAAATTTCTTTTTTCTTAGCTAGCATATATTTGCATTGATATTTCTTTTTTTCGTGATTATGATATTAGCTTTTGGGAATAAAACAGAAATTCGAATTCATTTGACGTACGAATATACATTATTAATTTATTAGTACAATGATTATTTCTGAATCACAATTTCTTTGTTTGAAGTTGTCAGCCTTTTTATATTGACGCAAAATAGCAAAATTAAAAATAATTTGTCAAAAGAAAAAAAAAAAATAAGTTGAATGATATGGTAATAAGACTTGACGTAAGGAGAATGAAACTCAATGATTTTCATGCAAGTTATTTCATCTTAATTATTCAAATTACATGGAATATTTTTGCATTGTTAAATATTCTGGAGAAAGAAGAAAGGTTATTGAAGTGAGAAAGAAGAAAGATGTTCATATGAATTCTTGATTTCGATGATTTTAATGACGCATGGTTTCCCTTGTTACATTTTAAGAATTCAAGAGCGAAATAAAATGTGTTTCAGAGAAATGTATCTAATTTGAAAGTTTTTAATTTTGATTTGATAATTATGGAATTAAATTCTGAATGAAATTTGGAATTGACAAGACGATACATCGATGGATGGATAAATTAAAGCGGATATTCAATCCGTACTGATGATAAGAAATAATTTTTGTCTCAAACTGTAATTCAAAATAGATACATCAAAACACAAACAATTACGATTTCAATAATACAATAAAATAGTTCGAATACGATGACAGAGAAAATTCAAGAGAAAAAAAAGACCCAAACTAAAAACCTCGGATTGATGGATCCAGTCGACACTATGGAAGAAAATTCTCCATAATAGTTTGGTGTTAGACCTTCTGTTTGGTAAGTGATGGATTCTGGTACGGTACGAATAGAGAAATAGGGAATTTATTAGAGTGTGAGAAAAAAAAAATCAAGTGGTGGATTCAGCCAGTAATTTTATTCATTCACGTTGTCGTTATTAGAATTGTCTTATTGTATTACTGAAATTGTAATTATCGCATTTGTTAATATGTTATCGAAATCAAGACTAATTATCCAATTTTCAGGTTATTCCAAATACAAAAAACAAACAAGAAATTAAAGAAATCATCCGTGGGGATTGAAAGAAAATCACCCACGTTTTTGTTACGATTAGAAAAGAAATTATCGTCAGTCATGATTCTTATTTGGACTTTGCTTCTTTTGAAAAAATTGAAACTCACCATTTTTTCATTATTCCTCCCACCATATTGATCATTCACTCTTACATCTATGAGAGCGTCTTAATTTTGTTTTAATTCTTATGTTATACATAATTCTATTTACAATAGACTATAATTATAGTATGGTAAAGATGTATGCAATAAGAGGAAAAAATGTATATGGCTGTCATGTCTTCTTACAATATTAATTTTCGCTAATATCATAAAAGTATCCAAAATCTTTACAAAAATTCAAGAAAAAAAAAGTTAGAACAAGAGAATAAATTCATGCGAATTTATTTTGAATTTCCCTTATAAAAAAATGCCGTAAAAAAAACTTCATTTTTATAAATTTCCTTCTCTTCAAAAAGCTAATCTATTTCATTATTTTTCTTGAAGAAATCGCTTGATTTATCTAAAAATAGTGATATATACCAACAAGAAATATGAAAATATCCATACGAAATACAACCAATAAATTTTACTTCAATAATTATTATATTATTTTTTAACAAATCCAAATAGCCTTCGTTTATTACAATAATTTAAAACAATTTAGCCTTATTATTACTTGTTTCATTCTCTTTGCGAAATGCTCTATAAAAGTTTTTAACACAAAAAAGAGTTTCATAGTTATCATGATTAGTTACATGAATCTTTATTTTATATAAATCTTATAGAAACTAAAATATTCTTCTCTTTTTATGATTATTAATTTCATCATTATTGACTTTTTTCCAAGTTCTGGATTTTTTTCAACAATTATTTTCTTAGTTTTTTTTGATTTCTGATTTATATTTAAGTGATTTTTTTTAGTCCAGAGCTCCTAAATCAACAGTGATATTTCGATTCCGCAACCCCTAATCATTCGGTTTTTCTGCAGAAATCGTCAAAGGATATTTTTCGCAATGAAAATATCTGAATGATACATAGTATTCAATATCTAACGGATTGTCTTGATGCATGTTAGTATATTTTTAAATTAGACATGTATACTACACAGCTTCCTATTCCTGATTCAGTCATCTGTAAACAAATGAGAACAATTATTTACATAAATATTTTTAATTAGAAAAAATGAATTATTTAAAAATTCTTCAAAAATAAATGTGAAGAAATTGATTAAATACATTGGTCAGAATTGTAGCTATTCGATTGCCAGTTTTTCCGAAGCACTGATCTCTCTTCTAAAAAAAAGTGCTCGTTTGTTATTAGCGGATAAAATGATTAAGAAAACCATTATGATAAATTATTAGCGTCATGTATATCTATATTGTAATCCTAGATAATACAATGATGATAAATAATAGAATAATAATGCAATACTTATCAATGTTCAATCAGTGCAACACTTATCAATGTGCAATCAATCAGAATAAGATCGTTATTGATTACCAATTCGATAATTGTAGATCTCAAAAATTTTAAATGTTCAAATTGCCTAAAATTTATGGAATATATGAATCTTATCTACTGTAATTTTCAAAAATTTACATATTAACAACCGTTTTCTAACAATGTTAGTTTGAAACAAGAGAATTGGCAGGAAAATAATGATTTCACGATTTTGGACTTTTATGATCTCCATTTTGAAATATACGGATCTAAAAAATGACCGCAAGATTCTCTGCGGTTTTTATTTCGAGATTTGCTGCCAATTCAAGATGTGTATTAATGCCTTCAACTATTTCATGTTCTGCCGGATTCAATCGAGCGCTAAGAATGAAGCCATTATCCAGAAAAAATTTAATATGCCTTTTGTTTATCGATTTAAATTTTCCAGTGGAGTAATGCGAATCCGTTCAAACTGAAATTAAAGCGATATCAATTCTATCAAGTTTGAAGCTCTTTCTTGCTTACCTTCACAATATCAATAGCTCCATCATCAAAAATAAACTTTTCTAATAATTATTTCTATTATAAAACAAATATTTTCATGACGTCCAGCATTCTTCAAATTGTCTTTCTCTGTTAAGCAATTGTGAATGTGTAAAAGAGTATTAATTTATAAATCAAGACGTTGTAAATCGATTCATATTAGTAATTCCATTGTGTCTATGAGTTCTAAATAAGAGATTCATTTCATCAAAGGCATATTTCTTTTAGTTGCAGAACTGAATCGGGATCTTCCAACTATGAAGAAGAAAAAAAATTCTAAGCATCAGAATCATTTGTATAGATATAGATGCTCTGAGAATTCAGTTGATGGACAATGTCAAGAATCATGCTGGATTGTTTTTTCACGTTGTTACCGTCAATTTGTCTTATCGAAATCTAATCATTGAATTCGTTGTCATGTTAGAAGGAATTATCGTAATAATGTTTAATTACCCAACTCTGAAATTACTGTCGTTGGACATTGTCTTAAGAAAATGCTTGGAACTTAAGTGGAAATAAAGAATCTCCATTTTTATATCATACATATATTAAAAAAGTCAAACGTATATTAAAAAATATTATCAAAAATATTTATTTAAAAAGAAAATATTATCAAAAAATATTTATTTTTTTAATTTTCAAAAATATTTTAATAATATTTTATATGTTGATACATAAATTTTCTATATCAAATATTTATATCAAATATATGTTTTAAATATTTATATCAATATGATAACATTTGTACCAAATATATATCAAGAAATGTTTTTGTCAAATACATATCAAAAAAAACATATTCAATATTTATTTATATCAATTATATACTCTCGAGATTAAATTATGTCGTTATTCAGATGATTATTTCTATTCAGCTTTATTTAGCTACCATATACATTTTTTCTAGCTAATTTCCTTATATATTAATCATATTAATTCAGTCTTCAACTTGATTTTATCCTTGAATTTAACCACTTGATTCTTTGTGTTAATGTTTTAGAAACGAGCAAAATATTTTTCATCTTTTAGATGATTGATAATAACGGGACACACAATAATAACAGAGTAGAATAATTTTCAAAATAAAAAAATAAAACAATAGCAAAATATAACAATATGAAGTGCCTGAAAATAGTTTAAACTCTTCATGAGGTAAATATTATTATTTAAAAATAAACACTAATTCTAATGGATATAAGCGAATGAACGAACATGATGGAAAAATAATATTGAAAAAGTTACTGGATGAAATGGAATCCAATAGGATAGTAAAAGATTAAATTGATTCAAACAAAATCATCCAGGCTTCATTATGATTTTCTAAATCTTTCCTGCTTTTCTTCACAATATCTATATCTCCATTACCAAAAATAAAAAATTCTCTGATAATTATTTTTATTATTAAACAAATATTTTCATTCCAGAAAAAAAAAATTGATACACCTTTAATACATAGATTTTTAATTAAATTTATACATTTCAAATTATTTTATTATTTACAGTGATTCTAGTTTTTTTTAGTGTTACTAGTGTGAGTAGTTTTAAGGAATGGTTTATTTTGTAGTTTTTATTTTGTACAGGAGTTCTATATATCAACAGAATTATTATTCAAGTATTTGTAATATGCAACATATCATGCTCAATCGGCTTTTTATGTGATCGTATCTAACGCTGCTCACCCTTTGCAAAAAGAGGAAAAATGTTCATAAAATTTATTGGATAAATTTTTATTGCATTAATATATTGAAAACAAGTGGTTCAGTTAGCTAAATATTAACAACGAGAAAAAAAAGGAAAATAAATAATCGAAAAACAATAATGAACCAAAAAAAATTATAATACAAATATAATTTATTTAAATATAATTTATTCCTTCAGAATATAATAAATTATAGCCCTGCAATTGAATTTATTTTTTTATTAAAATATCCGTGGCAGAGATGTCTGTCATCGATGTCAAGGAATTCTTTGTAAAAATTTTATGCTTCATTTTCTTGTGCCTCTTCAAAGAATCGTTTCGATTGAATATTTTGCTACATTCATCACATTTGAATTCATCTTTCTATTCGCCGCATATGAGTTTGCAGATTCTGCCGACATGCGTATTCCCTGCCGTATATATTGCATGTAAATTTTTTCCCCGTATGAGCATTCTTCTGAGCTTGCAAAGAAGATTGATATAGAAAGTGCTTGCCGCATGTGTTACACTTAAATTGTTTTTTATTTTTGTGGAATATTTTTATATGACGGTGAAATTCATCCAATGAAAGTATACGAATTTTTTGTCCCCATGTTCTTACTATGAGCGTGCAGACTAGATGGATATCAATATTGGTTGCCACATACGTCACATTTAAAATTTTTTTCTCTGCATGTACTGCTACCATATGAAGTTGCAACTTACATGGAAATTTAAATTTCTTAAAGCATACAGTACATTTTAATTGCTTTTCCTCTTCCTCGATTTTGCGATTTTTAACACCAATTTTAGTGGTATTTTGGTTTTTCCGACTGTTTAAAGATTTGTGATGCCAAACTATTTCATTTAAACTCATTGTTTTCTGACATTTGCTTGCTTCAAATGACCTGCTTGAATTGACTGATCATTTCCATTTGGAACCTGAAGCAGTCGGAATCTTGGAAGCAAAACCCTGCATCTCTATATATGTTATACATAATTTGATGAATATTTTTCTAGCAATTTTTCGTCATTTTCAATGAATAAAATTCACAATTCACAAATCGGTGGCGGAATCTTCAACCAACAACATTTTGTCAAATTTAGTTACTAGTATAATTAAGAAACAGTTTAGTCACATATTAATAGTCTGAAAAGGATATTAGTTTTATTATTTTATATTGCTAATTGAACAAACGGTAATGTGAATAGAATGAAAATTTTCCTGAAAAACTGTTGTCCCAGAATAATTCGGAAATTTAATGCATAAGTTTTGTGGTATTATATATTGATATTATGCACGGAATGTTTTGTGAAACATTAATGCTTCGAATGTGACGAAGAAAATCGGGTGAGTAAAAGAAATTAAATTTATCCATAAAAACTGTGCTATTTCTCACTTTCTTTTCATAGTAAAAAATTCTACCATTGAGTAGATAAAATATTTTTAAATAAAAAAATTATGAATATTTAATTTCTATATTGAGAGCAATCTGTTGTCTATTTACTTGTGTTTGTGCGATGCATGACGGAAAAATAATAATTGCGATATAATAGAATAACATGTTGATTCTCGAATAACTTCTGCCAATAAATAACTTGAACAAATGGAATCCGATGTAGAATTCTAAAAAAAATACTATTTAAAATATACTAAAAATTTTTAGAAGATCACTAATCAGTCAAGCAAGATAACAACTACTGAAACTGAAGAAAGAGTCGTTTTTATGGGTCCGATAAACTTATCATATACAATCAATATATATCTGTGGCAAAGATCAAATTTTGGTATAAACTGTAACCCTTATCAATAAAATAGCTTCGGGTCTTTATTGATAATGGTGACAAAATTTTGATTCTAAAATATTTCTCGAAACAAAAAAAAAAGTTAAATTTTAAATTTTCCAGAATCTTCGATCAGAAATCGTTGTTTTATTATTTTTAGCAATGAATATTTTTCATATTATGAATTGCTATAGTAATAAGAACTAAAAATTTATTTTGTTGTATTACTAAACTTTGTTTTTTTTTTTTGTTGTATTACTATACTTTGTTATTATTTTGTGTCTACTTTTTTATCAATCAACTGAAAAATGAAGAATATTTTGTTTTAACACAGAAATCGAGCGATTAAAGTCAAGCATGAAATCAAACTGAAGACTGAATAAGTATCAATAATATGTAAAGAAAATAGCTAGAAAAAGATATATGATAGCTAAATCAAACTGGATAAAAATGAACATCCGAATAATGATCTATTCAAATCTCGAGAGTATATATTCGTTGAAAATATTGGACATATTAAAAATAATTTTCAATATGAAAAAAGAGCGATGAATCAAAGAATAAAATTTGCTTTAATAATTTTGATTTACAGATAAAAATGATAAATGGAATATTGCATAATAGAACAAAATAACTGATGTTCATAAAAAATGCATTTCAATGATTCTTCCAGAACATTAATTATAATCCGATATCCTTATCAACGACAATGTTATTAAGATGTAAAACTAACGAACGAACAATATTCCACAGAATGATATATTTTTTCTTCAAGTTTTTTGACAATAACCAGTAAATTTTCAATGATGGCTAAAAGATTTATGTTTTTGTTTTTGGTTGAATTATGAAACCTCATTAAATCTTTGAATTTGTTTTTTAATTTATCGTCCTTAAATGGTGTCTCTGCGAATCATTGAGATGGTATATTTTTAATTACAAGTCCTAAGATACAACATTTATTTATTTTTTTTTTTTTGAAAAATATGGTATAATAAAATATGGAAAGACGAACTACGACAACTGTTTATAGCAAGAGTGACCATTAATATTTATTTTTAAATTAGTTAATATGGAAATGTAAAAAGGAAAGAAGATAGGCAATGGTTGGATTTAATTTGGCTATGGTACTTTTTTTCTACAAAGCAGAAAACCACACAAAGTATAGGATAAATTTTTGTTTATCATAAATCGTGATAGAATGTGAAATGATTGTATGATAATTTCAACAAAAAAAAAAAACTGAAAAATATTTCAAATATGATTTTAAGATCAAAATATCAAAATTAAATTGAAGATCAAAATTTAAGATCAAAATAAATTTATTAAAAGAATGCAAATGTATGAATTTTTTCAAAAAATGGCAGCAAAATTCTACGTGGTTTCTGTTTCGAAATTTGTTGCGAATTTAAGAAGGTATATCGATGCGTTTAATTATTTTATGTTCCGTCGGATTCAATCGAACGCTAAGAATGGACTCATTGTCCGGCGAAAACTTAAATGCCATTTTTTTATCAAATATGTAAAATATTCTTATCTGGAATAGCGATTAATTTCATCTATCTACTATTAATCAACTTTCACAATCTTATTTTCTTACAGTTTAATGCAAATTTTTTATTTTTACGTTATGAAACTGGAAGAAAGAAATATCTGAAACATTTATCTCTTTGCAACAAAAAAATAAGCCAATTAAAATTTTCCATCGGATCGTCGCGAGTCTGTGTTTCGACTGATATTACTGGGATTTTTGATCCATTGGATCTTCTTAGCAATTTCTACTTTGAATGCTGCCAAACACAAACATACATGATTCCATTATTCTTGAATAACGTATATTGAGGCTCCTTTATTCTGAATAACGTATATTGAAGCAGCATATGCAACCGAGGATACGTCTGACAAAACATGACTTCTTGTGGATCTTAATAGGTTAGTTGCGACACGTGATATATCCTTCACATACATTGGCCATGCGCACATAAGGTCTTTCCATGTTTTCTGGTCTTTTATACTTATTAATTGGTCTCAACTTACTTTCCCATTTCCAGAGATTTTGAAGAAATAATTTGATCGGCATTGTACTTGGAAATCTAAGGGATCATATTAAGAATCCTTTGTCGCGAACATTCTTTCGAGATACCTCCTAGAAAATCTATAAAAGGTTATGTCTATAGTCTCTACATGTTATGATGTCATAGCACTATAAGTCTTAACGGGTATGTACACGCTCCCATACTGTTATGTCCAACAATCATTGCGCCCCCAAAAATTTCTAATTCTCATGTTCGCAATTATCATGTTCACTTCTGTTATATCGTGATAATTCTAGAATATTCTATCTGGATCTCTATAAATATCCCATTAACCCATCACAGCATTCATTCTTTTTCATTACAGTTACTCCATGTTTTCTTTTCTTACATTTCCTATGTATACGTTTTTATTTTATGCGTCGTGTAGTTATTAATGCATCGTCTAATGCTCGTGCATGTTACTTTATTAAGGCGTCGTTTTATATTATATTTACTTAGTAAACGGTTTAATTACCCAAGTTTGAAGCCTAACAGTCCGGCTCGACACTCCCTAACTCACTTCAACCCCAATTCCAGCCAACACAAAACACTCAAATCCAATTCACAACACAAACACACAAAATATTTGTCGGCCCTGATGAAACACAAAAAAATTTACGACAGCTTTATTAAATTTATATCATGCTCATTTTTCATTCCATCTGCGAATAATTTCATTAATTTTTTAAGTTATCGTTCGTCTATTTTTATAGATTGATATAAAATAGTTCCAACTTTCAAGTTTTAATTTTTATCCTCCCACAAATCGACTTCCGCAAACCAAATTCTTTCATATTTTACATTAGTATATTTCGAAATTTTAATCATTTGAAGAACTTTGCATAAAAATTATTCCTTTTATTTATAGCATGATGATTAATTATCTATATTTATGATATTGAGATCGATTATTTCAATACACTGATAGTAATCTTGTTGGTCTATTTTGGAATACATACTATTTTTATTTTATCATTTCGCATTTTCATTTCTATCATTACATGAATTATTTATTGATTTTTTTTGCATCTCCTGCAATGACGTTTTTCATTCCATCGTAGAAATTATGTTTTCACGCTTTTAATTATAAAATCCTTCAACACTTCTAATTTATCATAAAATCTTTTTATTATTATTGTGAATCTCATAAATGCAAAAATCTCATATATTTTTGCTTGCTTTTTCGTAAAATTGACTTTTTTATGTTTTAATCTTTTAATCTCTCTGTACTGATTGTTAAGATAACGTTGATGTCGAATAATAAAAAATTTCCGCTACAATCATCATCCAAATTTTTATTTCATACAAAAAAATTTCAAAAACAATATTTACTGCAGGCGGAAGAAGAATATGTGGAACCAGCATAATATTATTTATAATAATAATGAAAAAATGCTTTTGAAATAGAAATTATAATTCTTATTCAAATAGTTTATAAAATTTACTTGAATAATTCAGAAAAACGAATCATTTTCCAAAAATTTCGATGAAATCAATATCAGAATCATCATTTTCGGCATTTTTTTTTCATTAATTATGATAGATGTACATTATAATTTAATGATGATAAAGCAGATGAATCGAGACGTCGAGCTATAATTAATAAAATCGAAGTGCTATAGAAGATCAAACTATTACTTTTATATGTATAAAATTTTTGATTTTAAATTCTTGAATTTTCGAAACTAGTATTATAAGTATACATAATTTGACAGACCGTCATAAAATGAGAGTCAGAAAAAGTAACCCAAATCGTTTGCTCATTCAAGACTCAATACTCGATATATTTTTGATAGCCTAATTCAAATTATGGAAAAAAACTCAGTCCCATAGTCTAATTTATAAAAATTTTCTTTCATAAGAGTTGATGATATGAATTAATGAATATCCTATCCACAAAAGAACTTGATAATTATTTTATCAATATGAAAATATTAGCATATTATAATTTGGTTTTCTGTAGCGGACAATTAAGTGTGATATAATTTTAAACAAATTTTTAGAAATTTTCTTGTAAAAAAGAATAATTTTATGACGAATGGAATGAAAAACGAAACAAAAATCATAGGATATATTTAGATACAGCATATGTGAATAGTAAATCGGAATTTGTCATATTACTAAAAAGATGAATGTAAATATTTTGAATTGTTGATTACATAGCATCGAACAGTAAAATTATAAATAATTTGAAAAAAAAGAATTGATAGTAACTTCTACAAATAAATCGTTAAGCGAGAAATTGCGAAAGTAGTCCTTGTTTTTTTTTCAATATCATTTATATAAAAAAACAAATATATTTTGATTTATCAAAAATCCTGATGAAAAATTCTTTTGCGATTATCAATTAATCAATCAATCATTGACGCATTAAATTTTCGAATGAATCGTATTCTTTATGAATCGTTTACTTCATCATACGTATTCATATCAATTAATAATTGGTAATTTTTCTGGTTCACTACCGGTAATCGATGGAATAGCATGCAATTCATCACGTGTATGCGCTTTATTATCAATCAGTTGATTATCATGAAGAAATTCTGGATATGCATTAATTTCCTGGAAATAGACTAATTTTAATTTTTTTTTAGTAACAAATAAATACATTTATTTATTCTTTCAAGAATATATGAGTACATTTATTCTTCAATATCCGCAAATATAACAAAATATCAAATTTTTGTTATTTATTATTGATATCATCAATTTTGAATATTTTAAAAACTTCTTGCCTAAATTTTTTCTTGGAAATTAAATAATTTAAAAAAAAAAAATTGCAATTTCAGAAGTGGTATAGCGAGCACGAGATTGTGCTGGATAATTTTGAATATTTGTTGCTTCTATTAAAAAATGATAAAGCAATTAGATAATTGATATCATTTTTAAATAGAAAAAGCAAGAATTTCAAATGAATGAAATTTTTTTTACTAAAAATTTTAAAAATTGATGAGAGGAAAGTATTATTTTTAATGTTCAATAATTTTTTGGATGAAAATTCTGCTCATTCATGAAGAAAGCAAACTTTTCGGAACATTTCCAATGGAATATTCGCTATTTAGTGATTCTGAAATAATTATGAATAAATTATCGTAGAGCTTTCATTTTTTTATTTCCTTTGATGGTTAATTTTTTATGAAAAAAAATTTTTTGGAAGAAGAATGAATTTTCCTCGACTAAAGATTTCACTCAGCACTGTGATCTTGTGATAAGGCTTGAATTTACTGAAAATATAAAATTATATTTTAATAAAAAAAGAAAAAGCTATTCTCGCAATATTGCAGAATTTAATTTAATGTTCTCATGGTAATGGCATAAATTCAGATTAGACATAATTCAGCAAATATCGTTTGATCAAAAAAGGCTTATGATTTAGCTTTTTAGTTATTTACCTAATCAATCTGCTTATTTACTTAATTGTTTGGTCTATTCTTGAAATTTAAGGAATAATAAATTATTAATTTTGAAATAACTGTCATTTCATATTTATAAATATAACTTTTTTTCCTTTTTTCTTTTTGTTTGCACAAGTAATTCATGTCTTTCAGTGTGCTGAATTAAAACAGTAATATTACAACGGCGTGATATAAATTTTTTTTAACTATTCTGAAATACTGGAAATTGAAATTCAAATTTCAGAAGGAAGGTTTTATGAAATTCTATTGTTGTCATGACAACTTTAACAAAATTTTGGTAATTTCTTGTTGTGAAATGGAATTTTACTTGAACTTTGCTTCTCTTGAAGAAATTGAAGCTCACCATTTTTTTTTATTTTTCATATCAGATTTGATCATTCGCTATTTTATCAGTGAGAACGAATCTTAGTTTTGTTTTAATTCATCTATTATAGATATTTCAATTTATCATGAATTATAATTATGGGATAGATATGTGCACTGAGCGAAAAAATGCGTAAACTTCATAGTCAGACTGCTTAAAAAAATACGCCATTAAAATGGTGTATTAAAATGGCGTATAAAAATACGCCATTGGCAACAAGTGGTATGCTCTCCTTCTTACAATTCTGTTTTTGCTAATAGCACAAAAATATCCTAAATTCTTTAAAAAAATCAAAGAAAAAATTAAAAGAAGAGATTGGAAAATTTTGTTGTTTTTATTCGTACAAATTTATTTTCAATTTATTTTTTTCTTCATAAAAAGTTTGTAAAAAAAATGAAAATTTTTCTTTTTTATAAATTTCCTTCTTGCTAAAAAGTTAATTTATTTCATTTTTTTTTCTTTTTTTTTTTGAAGAAATCTCTTGATTTATATGAAAATAATGACATATATCAGGAAAAAATATGAAAATATCTATACTAAAGATAATCAGTAATTTTTACTTCAATATTCTTTAACAAATACAAATACCTTCATTTATTGCATTAAATTTAAATAGCATAACCTTATTGTTATTCATTTGATTCTCTTTGCGGAATGCTATATAAAAGTTTATTCAGAAATTATTCAGAAAATTAATCGTGTGAATTCGCATTTGGTTATCAAATATTTGATAATCAGATTATCAAAAAAAAAAAATGTCACTCTTTTCGAATTTTGAGCTATTTTGACAAGAATTTACTATCCCTTGTACAGTTAATGCTGCATCAACTTCCACACTGATGTCATTTTGGAATGTGATTTTGTAAGAAGGAGAGCATACCACTTGTTGCCAATGGCGTATTTTTATACGCTATTTTAATACACCATTTTAATGGCGTATTTTGAATGGCGTATTTTTTTAAGCAGTATGACTATGAAGTTTACGCATTTGTTCTTCTGGATCATCCTACATCAGCTCTTTAGATGACATTTATAGATGGTAGAAAATGAATTGTTAAAAATGTTGATGAAACCTTGATTACAAATTGTATACTACAATCTCTTTTTTTAATTGGGAATTTACATTGAACTGACAAAGGAGTGAAATACATAAATTCTCACTGCAAATTGCAACAATTGTGTGTCGTTATGAAATAGCATTTCCAGAAATTTATTGCTATTTGATAGGCGTAATTGGCAAAAATTTCGTTTAGGGAAATTCTGTTTTATTAGTAATTTAAATAATACCAAAGTTCATATTTAAATGCATAAATAATCAACAATCCCGGAAGGAATAATGTATATTTCAGTTTCAAATCTTTTACTATTTTATTATGAAATTTTTTCATGTACAATTCGAAATATTTGTTCGAATTTTAAAACTACCACAGCATAAAACTGAAGAAGATGTTCGTTTCTTTTCAATGAATCAATATATGCTTTTGTAAACTCCATTTACGAGCAAAACTTCTCCCGCATTCTGAACAAATGTATGGCTTCTCACCGGCATGAGTTCGCTCATGGGTCTGCAAATTCGATAATTGAAAGAATCTTTTCCGCAGTCCGAACAATTGTATGGCTTTTCACCGGTATGAGTTCGCTTATGGGTCTGCAAATTCGATAATTGGGAGAAACTTTTCCCGCAGTCCGAACAATTGTATGGCTTCTCACCGGTATGAATTCGCTTATGGGTCTGCAAAATCGATAATTGGGAGAAACTTTTCCCGCAGTCCGAACAATTGTATGGCTTCTCACCGCTATGAATTCGCTTATGGGTCTTCAAATTTGATGAATGAGAAAAACTTCTCCCGCAGTCCGAACAATTGTATGGCTTCTCGCCGGTATGAATTCGCATATGGTGTTTCAAACTTCCTATTATTTCTTTTCCACATATAGTGCACTTCATTTTTCTTTTTTTCTTTCGTCATATTTCGTTTCATTGATTGCGCTGCTTCTTCGTTCATTTCTAAATTTAAAGAATGTTTTGGTTCTTTATTCTCCTCCTGAATCTCTGAATTCATTGGGCCTATTTGCTCGTTATCCGTAACTTTATTTAATTTCGTTGACTCATTCTTTGTTTTTTGAATTTGATATATTCCATGGATCCGTTTCTTGTTTTTTATTGACTTTTGAAATTGATAAATCCAGCGGTTCTGTTTGTTCTTCATTCAGTTTTGATAAATCGAGGACTCTCTCAGTTCTGGTTGTGCTTCCTCAAATTATATGTTATCATATTCTGTTAAAATCTCATATCCATCTCATATTCTGTTAAAATCTTCAAAATATTGCAATGTAATGTTATTCTTAAAATTCTAATTAACTTACTGTTTGAATGTTGCATAGTTGAAAGATGAACAAGAAAGAATAAATGAAACGCATGTTGATAAATATTCTTTCTTGCGAATTTCTAAAAAATTATTTAAATTTAACAGTATTCGACAATTACATCGACGAAATGATATTATTTGCTCGTGCGGTTGTACTCTAGCAAAGGATTCGATCTTGAGAAGAAATTTTTTCTAACAAATGTTTTTCTAAATTAATTAGTATTTAGTATGTCTCACTTAGATCATAAGCATAATAGGTTATTCCTACTGGAGATCGACTACAGATATTGTAAAGCGAAGTTTGTACAACTTGCATAACAAAAAAAAATAATTCACAAGATCTTTATAAAATCGTAGAAAAACAATTTTTTCAAAAAAAACGTTTATATGTTTATAACAAAATATTGTCTAATGAAATAAATGAGATAAAGCATAAAGGTTGAAATCTGTAGCAGAGTTGATGCAAGAATGACTTCTGTCAGCCTCAATTGATGGATCGTCAAGGATTGTACGTTTAAATGCTTGTTCAGATAGGAGTGGCAATCCACGTATAATAGAAATTACAATCCACGTGTAAGGAGATTATTCGGTCAATGTTTAGTTCACTGTTTAATCCTTTATATCAAAAAAAAATTGTTTGAATTGCATTGCATTATGCAAAGTAACCACAATTTTTCCACAGTTTCATTTCATTTCATTTCATTTTTGCATAATTATAGTAGAATCAGTTAGTGAAGAGACGAAATAATTAATTCTTGTGTTTAATATTCGCTTACATAATGTCGAAATGATTTATTAATACTTCACTCGGATTTGCAAATTCTTTTTTGATCAAATTTGATGTGACATTGAAGAAATGACATTTTTGATCAAATTAACACAAAGAAAAAATACAAATCAATATAAATCAAACAGACAAAACCATATGGATGTCTTTCTGATCTTATGCAAGAGTTTTTATTTTAGTCCCAAATATCATATATTTTTTTGATTGGAAATCATTAAATTTTGAAGTCAGTTTAAAAATTTCAGGTAGGATCAATACAAAATTCCTTGTTTATTTCTATTCATTTCTCGAATTTATCCATTTTATTTCGAATTTTATTCGAATTTTATATCATATTAATTTCAAATTTTACTCACACCAAAAGTCGAGGCTGTTTTCATAAATTGCACTTATGTATGATAAATGAATGCGCTGAAAGAGAAAAAAAAAATGCGTATGCATATATCAGTAAAATGCTGGAGGATAAATAAATAAAAGTTTGTAAATTTCTTTGAAAGCTGTAAATTTGCAATCCAATTTTGCTGAAAAATTGTTTAAGAAATGATTAACTGATAAGTGAGATAGTAAATATTTAACAGTTTAGGATGATAAGTTTTGTACCATCATGTTAGATTTTAAAGTTAATTTCGCTTTTCAATACTATAACTTACCACTAAATTACAAAGATGAAATGGATTTGTCGCGAATTTCAATTTCGAGAGATCCCAAATAGTTTGATATCACAAAATTCGCTGTGTCGCATCAAACCAACAAACATCGACTCAAATAAGCGATCGATCTTCCTGTTCAGTCAAATCCTACGCTAAGATCTTCAGAACCCCCCAAATATACATAAATCTCTTCGCATCAGGATTTGGTATCAAATTTTGTTTATTGCATGATCGAATACAATAAACAAGCGAAAATGATAGGTCCCATTGATATCAATTTGATACTTCAAAAAACATATTATTTTAAAAATTGGAAACATTTGTTTCGCTGCATTTTTTCATTTAAAACAAGCAAAAATTATTCGCAGCATATCTAATAATTTCATTTAATAATACTTGAAATCTCTTCCATTTGATTAATTAGTTTCTGACAGAATTCACACACATTGATCTTTCAAGTTTTCAAGTAGACATGCAATTTATTTCAGCAAAAAAATATGATTTTTTTCCCTTATCACAAGGATTGACAGACGACTAATTATAGCATAGCATTAATTAATAAATATGTATTAATTAAAAATAATTTAAATATTAAAAATTAATTATTTAAAAATAATTAAAAAAAAATAAACTGAGCTGGCCAATGATCTATTTTAATAGCTATGATCCATTAATAGCTTATGATTCATTGACTCACAAAGGTGAAAAATCAAACACTTAGGACATTTCGAATTATATGAAAGATTATGTGTGACGATTGGATAGGCGAATGAGATTTAGATCAAATTTGATAACTATACAATTATGAGTGGAATTTAAAATGAAAGAATCATCGAAAGATGGAAAATACATCTCTAATATGGATACAATTCATTCTTTGTTCAACATCATCCATCCAGCTTCGTAACTTTCTCCTTTTTTTGCCTTTTTTATGTTTTCTATGCGTAGTATATGCGTACGTTTTCACTTAATGCGTCGTCAAAATTTGAAATCATCAAATATAACTTCCTGTTCAGTCAAATCTGCATCATCCAATGCTCGTACGTGTTACTCTTACAAATGCGTCGTTTTATATTATATGTGTTTAATTAGTAAACGGTTTAATTACCCAATTTTGAGGCGGGATCTCGATATTTCTCAACTCATTTCAACCCAGTTCCACCCAACACAACACACTCAAATTCAATTCACAACACAAACACACAAAAGGATTTGTCGACCCTGATAAAGCACAACAAATCTACGATATATTCCATTTGACGATCTACAAAATTAATTCACAGCAATTCTTAACATTTTTCTATATTCCTTGAGAATTCTGTGTTCGTGCTCTTTGATATTTCAGTGTGTTGCTCATTTAATTTTCACCTTTGTATGGACGCATATTTTGCTTTTAATAAAACACATCCAAAGAAGATTCTCTCATCCTATTCGAAAGGAAGAAATTTAAGATTACCCACCTCGCATTTTAAGCTACTGGAATGATGAAATAGTAATTTAGTATTCTATACTAGAATTCGATGTTCATTTTGCACCAATGTATAATACTACTATTCCATAGCCCATATCATAAAATTCAACATTCTGAAAGCCTATTTCTTCAATTTCCATTTGAAACTTAGTATATGAGAGCTAAATCAGGCTGAATTAAATGATGATATGATTCTTCTAGCTGCATTTTTTTTAAAATTTATTAATTAATTCATTAAAGAAATGATTAAGATGAAAGGTTAATTGATTATTTCAAGACATTTCACTTAAAGGGATATGATATTAACAATACTGCAGTAACATTGGCCAATACCCATTTGATCAAATGAGAATGAGGCAGCGTTGATATCGAAATTATTTGTGATCAAATGTGAACTGTTTTTTTTTTGATAATTAAATTCGACATAGTAAGATTTTTTTAGAATTAAGTAGCAAGGATTAATTATGAAGTTCACTAGTTTCCTTATGGTTATCGACTTTATAACATTTCTATAATATTATACAAGTTGTATAGACTTTACTTTATAATATTTCTAGTCGATTTCCAATAGAAATAAATTATACATGTTATAAGTGAGATATGCATTTTTTGCTAATAATGAGTGCAAGATCTTTATTATTCATTACGAATTTATTTAGAAAAACATTCGTTAGAGAATATATTTCTCAAGATCGAATCCTTTGCAAGAGCACTATCATCGAATTTATTAAGATAAAGACCGAAAATTTTTCCTCTAGGAAATGTATAAGTAAGTAAAGGTGAACCAATTACCATCAAAGAGGATCAGGCGAGATAATATAGCATTCTACCTAAAATTTTGCTTGAATTATCACAGTAATTCAAAACGATAATTAACTGGATAAATGGAATCAAAACATCAAAATAAGAGAGAATGTTAGCACTCCAAAGCATGGAAAGGTTGCTCGTATGAAAGTTGTTTTGCCTATAATAAACTATATATATAATCAACCAAATCAAGAAAAGTAAAGACTCCATTATCGTTTTGAATGAATTAATGTGATAATTCAGGTCTTTATTTGCATTCCAAGATTTAATTTGATCAAAAACGTCATTTCTTCAATGTTACACCAAATGTGATCAAAAAAGAATTTGCAAATCCGAGCAAAGTATTAATGAAATCATTTCGACATTATGTAAATGAATATTAAACACAAGAATTTATTAATGCGATTTCTTCTCTTCACTAACTGACTTCTACTATAATGTATGCAAAAATTGAAATGAAATGAAATGAAACTGTGGAAAAATTGTATGATTACTTTGCATAATGCAATGCAATCAACAATTTTTTTTGATATACAGGATTAAACAGTGGAACTAAACATTGACCGAATAATCTCCTCACACGTGGATTGTAATTTCTATTATACGTGGATTGCCACTCCTATCTGAACAAGCATTTAAACGTACAATCCTTGACGATCCATCAGTTGTGGCTAACAGAAGTCATTCTTGCATCAAATACTTTGCTACAGATTTCAACCTTTAAGTTTTATCTCATTTATTCCATTAGACAATATTTTGCTGCAAACGTTTTCTTTTTATGCAAATAAGTGTTTTTTGAAAAAAATTGTTTTTCTACTATTTTATAAAGATCTTGTGAATTATTTTTCTTTTGTTATGCAAATTGTACAAACATCGCTTTACAATATCTGTAGCCGATCTCCAGTAGGAATAACATATTACGCTTATTATATAAGTGAGACATATTCAATACTAATTAATTTCGAAAAGTACTTGTTAGAAAAAATTTCTTCTCAAGATCGAATCCTTTGCAAGAGTGCAATCTCATGGAGCAGATAATGTCATTTCTTCGATGTAACTTGTCGATACTGTTAAATTTAAATATTTTTTAGAAATTGCAAGAAATTTATCAACATGCGTTTCATTTATTCTTTCTTGTTCATCTTTCAACTATGCAACATTCAAACAGTAAGTTAATTAAATTTTTAAGAATAATACATTACATTGCAATATTTTGAAGATTTTAACAGAATATGATAACATATAATTTGAGGAAGCACAACCAGAACTGAGAGAGTCCCTCGATTTATCAAAACTGAATGACGAACAAACAGAACCGCTGGATTTATCAATTTCAAAAGTCAACAAAAATAAGCAACGGATCCATGGAACATATCAATTCAAAAAACAGAAGAATGAGTCAACGAAATAAATAAAGTAACGATAACGAGCAGATAGCCCCAATGAACTCAGAGATTCAAGGAGAGAATAAAGAACAAAACAATTTTTGAATTTAGAAGTGAACGAGGAACCAGCGGAACAATGAAACGAAATATGACGAAAGAAAGACAAAAAATGAAGTGCACTATATGTGAAAAAGAAATAATAGAAGTTTGAAACACCATATGCGAATTCATACCGGTGAGAAGCCATACAATTGTACGGAGTGCGGGAAAAGTTTCTCCCAGTTATCAAATTTGCAGACCCATGAGCGAACTCATACCGGTGAGAAGCCATACAATTGTACGGAGTGCGGAAAAAGTTTCTCTCATTCATCGAATTTGCAGATCCATAAGCGAATTCATACTGGTGAGAAGCCATACAATTGTTCGGACTGCGGGAAAAGATTCTTTCAATTATCGAATTTGCAGACCCATGAGCGAACTCATGCCGGTGAGAAGCCATACATTTGTTCAGAATGCGGGAAAGGTTTTGCTTATAAAGATAGTTTGAAACGCCATATGCGAACTCATATCGGTGAGAAGCCATACAATTGCTCAAAATGCGGGAAAGGTTTTGCTTATAAAGATAGTTTAAAAAATCATATGCGAACTCATATCGGTGAGAAGCCATACAATTGTTCAGAATGCGGGAAAAGTTTTGCTTATAAACGGAATTTACAAAAGCATATATTGATTCATTGAAATGAAACGATCATCTTCAGTTGTATGCTGTAGTAGTAATCTTGTTGATCTATTCAGTAATCTTGTTGATTTATGTTGTTGATCTATCGTTTTTCTTGTTGATCTAGTTTGGATCTACTCAAATTCACTTTTTTTTGAAAGGAGAACAATAATTCCTAATAAATGTAAAAATACTTTTGCTCCCTAACAACTGATAATTGGAATCGGAAAACAATGAGGTTCTTCAAATAAATGGATTTCATTAAGAAATAAGCATATATGGTCAAGAAAAATGAAGTGAATGAAATGAATTAATAAATGCGGAAAAATATTCGATAGGAATTTTAATTTGAAAAGACATGAAAAGACGCATGAAGGTTCCGCAGTATACTCCTTGACACCGACAACTGATATCTCTGCCACAATAATAAAAGAAATAATTTTAGTTTTAGTTGCAATTTTAGTTATAAATTATTATATTGTATAAGATCTTTATTTTATATGAATTTTCAGATGTTAAAATATTCATCTCTTCTTATAATTTCATAATGAATGCTTATTATTATGATGTCTATCGATGCGTGGTTTATTATTCTTAGCCGATTATTTTGCTGTTTTTCTTCGCTGCTAATATTTGGATAAATTGAACATATTCGTTTAATATATTAATGCAATAAAAGTTTATCCAATGAATTTTCATGAATTCGTCTTCTTCGCAATGAATTGAACAACATGATATCCAATACTATGATATGAAAAGCCCTTGCATATGATATGTTGCATATAGCAAATAACTGAATCATATTTCTGTAAAGTCGAAAAGAAAATAAACATTCATTCAAATTGCTCAAAGAGTAGAAAAAAAATAGATCCACTATAAACCATAAAAATACAAACAAAAGTATGAAATTTCATGTTCCGTCGGACTCAATCGATACTACGGATGAACTCATTAATCCAGCGAATATTTAAGAATCAAATAAAAGACTAGATTAATTTTTCCTTTTGCTGATCAAATAAGTTATCAAATATTTTTTTCTGCTTATCAAAAAAAAAAATGAAAAGCAAAACAGAACAAATAGCTTAGTTATGCTATACAATTCATCCACAGGAAGATTTAATAATTTAATAAAAGACTAGATTAACCCCTTTTCCACATAATTTTGTTGTGCAAAATTTTTCAGCGATGATCCAAAAAGATTTGCATTATTATTTATAGTTGAATTTAGAAGACTCATTAAATCTTTCAATTTATTTTTTAGTTTATCATTTCATCTTAAATGGTATTTCTATGGATCATTGAGATGACGTACTTTGCACCAAAAATGCTATGATGCAATATTTATTTTGAGAATTATAATATAGTAAAATAAAAGAAAGATGAACTATGACATTCATTTATAGTAGGAATGTCTTTAATATATTTTGTTATTTCTAAATTAGTTAATATGAAAGTGTAAAAAGAAAAGAAGATAGAACAATGGTTGGATTTAATTTGGTTATAGTGCTTCTCTTTTTTCTACAATACTAAAAATCGCCAAATCATGGGATAAAATTTTATCTATTGTAGATCGTGGTAGGCTGTGAAATGATTGTGAGATATCCTTAACAAATGAAACTGAAAAATCTTTCAAATATGACATCGAATTTGAGATCAAAATAAATTTATCAAAGGAGTGTAAGTGATTATACTTATCTATTTTTCATATTATACTTATTTTCCAGAAAATAGCAACAAAATTCTCCGTGATTTCTATTTCGAAATTTGTTGCGAATTCAAGACGTCTATCGATGCGTTTAACTATTCATATTCCGTCGGATTCAATCGAACACTAAGAATGGACTCATTATCCTGCAAAAATTTAATGGATAAAACATGTCCGATATAATATCATAGCAGTAGCTAGGGGATTTTGTCGAGCAATTTCTACTTTGAATGGTGTTAAACGCAAATATAGACGATCCATTTTATGTAGCAAAATAATTCCGATTGTGCTTCTGTATTCTGCAAGAAATTTGTTAAATTCAAAATTAATAAATCCCGAAAATTCGAATTAGCAGTTTTCCTAACAAAACAAATTCAATTCAAATATAACAAAACAAGCGATTTGAATATTAAAAAAGCGAATTGATTTTTCTTCAGAAATTTTTAAAACTTCTCAAATCAAGTTCGATATTGATGTTTTGTTATATGAAGTTAAAAAATAATTTAATTTGATAAAATAAAAATCTGGAGATGCATTGGAAAACTTAGAAGAACAATGTCTTAAATTAAGGATTTTCTATATTTCATCGGTAAAGGAATGTTAGCAGAATTTATTGTGAAGCATTACCCTAAGAAATCATTTCATACGAGCATATTTTACACCTGGAGTAGTGTGAAACAATGGCATTGATTCCACGTAGGCGATCATATTTTGAGAAAATCCTAAAAATTTGTAACGATTGCGCAACGTAAATCGTAATCAAAAAATAAATAAATTATTAATTGATTTCTTGATGCATTAACTTCAAGAATGCAATTCTTTCAACAGTCAAATTCGTCGTACATATATTATCGATATTGTGCTGATACGTCAGAAATTTGTCGAAACTCCGACAATAACTCTTTTTTGTAGCTACTCACTCATTGGTTGATTAATCTGGAAATTATACTGATATTTATAATAAACGTTAAGTGATATTTGTAAATAAAGTTAAGTAATACAGTCATTTGGCGTAGCTACGATTTATAATGTATTTTCATGCCAAGATTGTTATCAGTTTAAATGTTCGCCATACTCTATCATTGAATCTCAAATACAAAAAAAAAAGATTAAGAAATGATAATTGAAAGACATTAAAAGATCAGTCATTCTTTCTACATTTTATGTCTTATTTCTTTTTTCCTTTTTTTCAACTAAATTTTTGAATACATTTATGAAGAGCAAATTTCAAAATTATTATTTAAAATTGAGAATAAAATTTTTAGAATTATCAAATTATTTTTTACATTACAAGAAAATATTGTTCGATTTGTAAGTTGCAAAAAAAAAATCTGTGAAGAAATAGAATCTCCAAATTCTACAAATAGAATGTAAATAATAAATGGATTTCAAAAAAAAAAAATTTACTTCACCAATATACATTCACTCAATGACAATTGCTAGAACGATTTTATACGACAATTGAGTAGTGAAATTCGAAATGATGCTTCATGAATTTTAAGCATCTGAAAAATACATTCTATCCATATTAGTATCAATATTTAAAACATAAACGATGAGTGCATTAATCAGAAACGTAATATATTTATCTATCTGAAGACTGAAAAAGGATATATGATCGATATGATCGATGCTAAAATTTTTGTAATGTAACAACGGAGAGAGTAACAAGAGTTTATCGATCGTGATATCACTGTATCACAAATGAAATGGATATAATCTTAATGATTGGAGAAATTTCAAAAATATCACATTCATATCATATGAATGTAACTAAAATATGTGGCACCGATACTGCTATGTAAAAAATCAATTTACATTTGATCACAAATAATTTCGATATCAATGCTGCCTCGTTCTCATTTGATCAAGTGGGTATTGGCCAATGTTACTGCAGTATTGCTAATATCATATCCCTTTAAGTGAAATGTTCTGAAATAATCAATTAACCTTTTCATCTTAACCATTTCTTTAATGAATTAATTGATAAATTTTTGAAAAAAATGCAGCTAGGAGAAACATATCATCATTGAATTTAGCTTGATTTAGCTCTCATATACATTTTTTAGCTATTTTCTTTATATATTACCGATATTTATTCAGTCCTCAGTTTGATTTCATCCTTGACATTAACCGTTTAATTTGTTATTTTAAAACAGAATTTTTTTCATCGTTCAGATGATTGACAATAACAAGGTAGACCCAAAATAATAAATAAAATAGATTAATACATAAAAAAAAATGAATTTTTTTCGTTATGAATTGGAATGCAATAAAATAATAAGAGATTAAGTAGATTCAATCAAAATTTTTATATTTCATTATAATTTTTTAAATCATATTACTATAGCAATTTAAAATATGTAAATTATTAATCGCTAAAAATAATAGAACAGTTATTTTCTGATCGAGGCTGCGGAAAATCAAACATACCATATTTAAAACCCAATTTTTTTCTTGTTTTCGAGAAATATTTTAAAATCAAAATTTTGCTAATCTAATTTTTCCATTATCAATAAAGGCTCGAATAGCTAGCTATTCTATTGATAAAGGCCATAGTTTATATCATAATTTAATACTTTCCACGGTATATAGAATTAAAATTGTATTAATTTTTTTGATCATAGATTATACGGTTTATCGCACTTCATAAAATCGACGCCTTCCTTAGTTTCAGTATTTGTCACCTTTCCGGACTGATTAGTTGCCTGTTTGACAATTTTTAATTATATATTTTGACATATTCTTCTAAAATACTTTTCAGAGTATTATACAAATTGCGCTTGTTCAAATTCCTATTTGTTAGTCGAAATTATTCTCGAATCAGCATGTTATTTTATTATTTTGCAATCATTATTTTGCCGTCATGTATCGCACAAACACAAGTAAGTAGACAAGAGATTGTTCTCAATACAGAAATTAAATTTTCATAATTTTTTTTGATTGGAAATGTTTTCATTTAGTCAATAGTAGAATTTATTACTGTGAAAAAAAAAGTGATGAACAGCACAGTTTTTACGAATAAATTTAATTTCCTTTACTCTCCTGATTTTCTTCGTTACATTCGAAGCATTGATGTTTTGCAAAACATTCGGTAGCATAATAGCAATATATAATATCACAGAAAACCTATGCGTTAAATTTCTGAATTTTTCTGGGACAACAGTTTTTCAGGAAAATTTTCATTCTATTCACCTTATCGCTTATTCAAATCAGCTATGTAAAATAATAAAATTGATATCCTTTTCAAACTACATACGCTTCTAAATTACATTGGTATATAAATAGTGACGAAATGTCGTTGGTTGAAGATTCCGCTCTGATATCTGTAAATTCTTTTCATTGAGAATGCCCAAAAATTGCAGGAAAAATATTCATCAAATTATGCATAATATAGATAAAGACGCAAGATTTTGTTCCAACATTTCAACTGCTTCAGGTACCAAATGAAAATAATCAGTCAAATCAAGCAAAAACAACTGATCATTTGAAGCACGCAAATGTCACCAAGCAAATGAATTTAAGTGAGATAGTTTGGCATCAGAAATCTTCAAGCAATCAAGGAAACAGAAATATCACAAAAGTTGATGTTAAAAATCGCAAAATCGAAGATGAAGGGCAATTAAAATGCAATTTATGCTATAAGAAATTTAAATCTCCATACTACGTGAAAATTCATATGGTAGCAGTGCACGCAGAGGAAAAAAAATTTATGTGTGACATATGTGGCAAGCAATATCGATATCCATCCGGTCTTTGCAATCATAAAGCGACACATGCAAGCAAAAAAATCGCATGTGATTTATGCGGGAATCAATACCGTTATGAGAAGGATCTTCAATATCATATGCAAATAATCCATAAAAATGAAAAAAAATTCAAGTGTGGAATATGCGGCGAACAATTTGCATATCGACAGACTTTGCGAGCTCACAAGAGCATTCATACAGGGAAAAAATTTATATGCAATATATGCGGCGCGGAATACGGATATCTGCAAAATCTGCGAACTCATATGCAAAGAACACATACGGACAAAAAAGAATTCAAATGTAATGAATGTAGCAAAATATTCAGTCGAAACTATACCTTAAAGAGACACAAGAAGATGATGCATAATATTCTACCGAAGACTTCTACAACGAACTCCTTGATATTGACGAGTGATATCACTGCAACGGATATTTTAATAAAAAAAATAATTTCAATTTCAGAGCTATAAATTATTATATATTATTATATTGTA
The DNA here is from genome assembly GCA_008729115.1 of Dirofilaria repens. Lineage (NCBI taxonomy): Eukaryota > Metazoa > Nematoda > Chromadorea > Rhabditida > Onchocercidae > Dirofilaria > Dirofilaria repens. Next base: position 163,294 of record SNRZ01000100.1, read on the forward strand.
ATGGATTAGATTATATTCACATTATTATTTTTTGGCTTATTATTCTTTCTCGATTACTTTGTTACTTTTTTTTCGCTGTTAATATTTAGTTAAACTGAACCACTTGCATGCAATGCAATAGTGCAATAAAAGTTTATCCATTGAGTTCCTATGAACATTCTTCCTCTTTTCAACAAATGAATAGCATTGAATATTCAAATGAGTAGTATGAAAAGTTGCTTAAGCATGATGTTGTTGCGTATTGCGAATAATTTAATAATAGTTGTGTTAATATATGCAACTTCTGTTTTTGTTTTATATGAGAATATCTCAGTATGAAAAAGTAATTTCATAATATAAAATTGTTTTGATAATCAAAATATCTGTATAATAGAATATTTCTCGCATAATCCGTCATTTAACAGAATATAAGTCGTCATCTTGCAATTTTTTAGCTTAATTTCACCAGTAAAACAATGTTAAATAATTCATGTGTTAGTATCTCCAGTCCAATAACCAAGCTCATGTACGATACCTAAAATATTACAGAGAAATTTTTGCAATAAAAGGAATTATAATCATCTATTTGAATATAATTTTGAATATATTTTGGACTTGAATATAACTTTATAATTTCTAAATTTCAATTAGTTCATTATTTTTTTATTCATTTTCTTTCTACATTTTATGTCTTATTTTCTTTTTCCCTTTTTCAACTAAATTTTTGAATGTATTCATAAAGAAGCAAATTTCAAAATTATTATTTGGAACGGAGAATAAAAGTTTCAGAATTATCAAATTATTTTTGAAAATGCAAAAAAATATTGTTCGATTTGTAAATTACAAGGAAAAAAAAATCTATAAAAAAGTAGAATTTTCAAAAGTGTGTTAACATTGAAAGAATGGGAAATAAATTGGACGTGTTAATATTGGAAGGAAAAAAAATCAAAAAAAAAAATTGAAAAAAAATACAACAAATGATGTATATATTAACAGAATTATTATTCAATTATTTGCTATATCCAACATATCATAGCAAGCGGCTTTTCACATGTTGAATATCCACGGTTTTCATCCATTGCAAACAAAACGAATTTACATAAAAATTCATTGGATAAACTTTTATTTCATTAATATATTAAAAGAATATGTTCAATTTATCCAATTACTAGCAGCGAAAAAAAATAGGAAAGTAATCGAAAAATAATAATGAGTCAAAAAATAAAGGTATATGATTTTTTCGCTCGCATGTATCATTTTATGATTACGAAGACCGGATGGATATCGATATTGCTTGCCACATATGTCACATTTAAATTTTTTTTTCCCTGCATGTAGAGCTGCCATATGAAGTTGCATATTGCGCAGATGTTTAAATTTCTTGCTACATACATTACACTTGAATTGCCTTTCCTCTTCTTCAGCTTCGCGATTTTCAACTCCAATTTTCGTGATATTTCTGTTTTTTTGATTGCTCCAAGATTTGTGGTGCTAAACTATCTCACTTAAATTCGATTGTTTTGTGACATTTGCAAGTTTCAAACCATCAGTTATTTTTGCTTGAATTGATTGATCGTTTTTATTTGATACCTGAAAAAGTCGGAAATGATTTATATTTATGATTTGATGATTATTTTTCGTGCAATTTTGAGCATTATCAATGAATATAATTAACAGATTTCAGCGTGGAAATTTTTTACTATTTTAAATTCAATTTTACTATTTTACACTACTGATTTGGAAAAAAGATAATATAAATACAATTGAAATCATGACAAACTGTTGTTTCCAAAAAAATTCAAAAATTTAATGCATAGGTTTTCTGTGACATTATACATTAATATTATGCTGCATAATGTTTTGCGAAACATCAATGCTTCGAATGTAACGAGAGTAAAGGAAATTAAATATATTCATAAAAAATGTTACTTAAAAATCTCAATAATGATTGCAAAATAATAGAATAACATGTTGATTCTCGAGGAATATGATGTGAAATCCTGAAAAGTATTTTAGAAGAATATGTTTGAAAATATATAATTGCAAATTGTTAAAAGGCAATTGATCAGTTCAGCAAAATGGCAGCTACTGCAACTAAGGAGAGAGTCCTTTTTATAAAGCCCAATAAACTGCGTAACCATGGCCAAAAAAAATCATAATATTAATCCTCTTGCATAATAATTTTAATTTTCTAGTTCTAAAATCTTTTATTTTTCTTTTTGAATGATTCTATATTTTATTTTCATTGCTAATATTTGATCAAAGTTCATGTTCTTCTCAGATTTATTAATGCAAATGAAAATTTATTCAATTTTTTTATTAACAAATTTTTAACATAATACGGACATGATTTAATGTATGTGTCAAATAACCAGTGACAAATATACTAATTATATATCGAAAAATGGATTAAATTTTGATATAAGCTTAATCCTTATCAATAGAATATATCGCTATTTGTGCCGTTATTGATAATAAGATTAGCAAAATTTCGATTTTAAAATGTCTCTTAAGAAAATTTTTACTTTAAATGTAATATGTTTAATTTCTACAATTTCTTATCAGAAATCATTATTTTATCATTTCTAGCGATTAATAATTTATATATTTTAAATTATTTAGTAACAGGAATTAGAAAATTATAATGAACCTAAAAGATATCGATGAAATAATTTAATAATTTTTATTATTTTACTGGATTTAATTCATTAAGAAAAATTCGTTCATTCGCTAACATCACTGAGTTTAAATTTTTATTTTTGTGCAACAATACTGATTTCATAAAGACTAAGCTATTTTTAAGCAATTCACATTGTTATAATATTTTGCAACTGTTTTTTTTATTGTATTACTCTGTTCTGTTATTATTGCTTGTCTGCATTATGATATATCAAAAATTTATTGCATCATTTATTTATTATTTTTATTTTATCATTTATTATCAAATACATTTATTATCAAATACAATGCAGGTGTAAAACTATAATTTATAATTATTATTATTTTAGAAATAAGCACATATGCAATGAAAAGTGAAGTGAATGAAACAAATATTAATTATTATTATTTTATTAAGAAATGATCATATATGAAAGGAAAAGTGAAGTGAATAAAATAAATTAAGATTTTTTTCCTGCAGATTATGAAGTGAATAAAATAAATATAAGGTTTTTTCCTGCCATTGATAAATCTTGATATTATTATTGGTACTTCAGGTTCAGATACAGGAATTACTAAATGTTTTCTATAAATTAGTAAATAAAATAATAATTTCGTTTTTTTTTTTCAAAAAAAACATGGCTATACAGAAGCAAATGAGATATGCAGAAAAAGTATAAAAAATCAAATAATAACGAGCACTAATTTTTCCAACCTAACAACCATAATCCAATAAATAAAACAATGTAGGAATTACAATTATTTCATAAAAATATACAAAATCAAAAAACTTCCAGGATAAAAGAAACGTTTAAAAAAAGCAAAACACCTATAAAAAACTAAATCAGATAAAATCTCAGAAATATAAACAAATCTCAAAACAAAAACCCTCATAGAAGACAAAAACAAAATTTAAAAAGTCAAAAAAAAACGGTCATAATAAATCAAAAAACCAAATAATGAAAAAAATAAAAAAGATCTGAATAAAGTCAATAAAACAACAAAACAAATAAGCACAAACTAAAAAAAATATATCAACAGCGAAAAAAAAGTGGCGAAGTATATCGCGAATTTTAATATCGTGCCATACCATTAAAATGGTAAATTATGTTAGCAGTATTATAAATCATTTAACCAAATTTGTGTTTTATACATTCATTTCTCATGCTTTATCCTTTATTGTTATCTAATCCTATTCATAACTTTTTTTTTTAAACAAGGGAATAAATTCCTACACTATCCTCCGATAAGGAAAAATTCCCACGTTAATGTTTCAATTTTCCTTTGTTACAATTCATATGCTGTAATTGAATTTGTATAGTTTAACACTTGTTCAAATTTTTAATGTTAACCACGCCTAGTAAATATGTTTTTTGTGCTAACCAAATTCGTATATATACCTGTGATTAAGATACAAAAATTCATTATAATAAAAATTTTCTCTCTCTTCAATCGAGTGGACAACATACGCGCGACTCTATTCGATTCCTGCTAAACTTACTAAACAAAACTCTTCGAACCCACCTTTTCTCCACATAAGTTTATGGTGCCACAGTCGGGAAATGTCTGCGATTACAAGCGCATGACTGACAAAAAGAAAAATTGGAAGCTCTTCTCGACGAAGTCAAAACAATGGATTTTTTTGACGCCGTTGGACGAGATGCTGACCAGAGCAGAGACTCGTCAACAGCACGAGGCTCGAAAAAGAATCATTGAAGAAAAAATAATGCGCCTCAAGCTATATATTGAGATTCTTGAAACTATTAATACCAATTGGATCCAATATATCCAATAAGCTCCAGCACTGAAGAAACAGCAAGAAAAGACAAAAACTGGCAAAGGAGAAAAAAGTTCGAGGATAAAAAAGCTATTTCAAATTTAATAAGCGGAAGTAGAGAAGTTATTATAACGTTAACTAAGCATATGAATGACTAAGAGTTAATATTTCAACGGCTTAAACAGAGCGAAATAAAGGAGCAACCAACTCAAAATAATTACTGTGCAACAGTTAATCTTACCTCAACTACCACTCTTATCTTCAGTGGAAATCCAGAATTGTGTAGAGGATTCTGGAGTAGTTTCGAAGCCGCAGTCCATTTGCAAAATATACCAACTATTCAAAAATTGAATTATTTAATCGCATGTTTAAAGGAGATGCATTATTGGCCATTAGAGGTTACGACATAACCCCAGAAAATTATGATGTGATACGAAAGGTCCTTATTGAAAAATTTGGGCAATCACACATCATTAAAAAATCGCTCTACAGTGAGTTACATTCCATCAAGAAGGATAACTGAGAATGGAAAGTAGCACTCGAAAGTATCGAAAGAATACTTCGCCAATTTGAAGCAATGGGCGAAAATCTTGAACAATCCAGTATCGAAATTATTGTTGAAAATAAGCTGCCCGCCTGGATTCTGGACAAAGTATACCAACAAAAGGAGCAAAAAACATGGTCAGTAGCTAAATTACGACAATTTTTAGCGAACTGATCAAGGAAATGAAGTGGAAATTCAACAGGAAGAAAAGCCGACGGATCAAACGGGAACGCCGAAGAATTCTATAAATCAATCAAACCAAATTTAAGAAAAGAACACTGCAGTGGTTTACAAAAAAATTTTTGAGATCAAATTTAACTTAGAGGTTTTAAATCAAAGTCAAAGCACTGCACAAGAAGAACGCATTGCATGACGAATTAGAAGTGCTACGAGATAGCAAACAACAAGTCCTAATTATTAAACTTACATCTCTGCCACAGATATTTTAATAAAAAAAAAATAATTTCAGTTGCAATGCTATAAATTATTATATTTTGATGATTAAATCATATTTTCATTGCTTTTTTTGGCCCATTATTATTTCTGTATTACTGTTTTATTTTTTTTCGCTGCTAATATTTGAATAAATTGAACATTTCTTTTAGTATATTAATGCAATAAAATTTTATCCAATGAATTTTCATGAACATTCGCCTTTTTTGCAATGGACGAACAGCGTAGATATTAGCACGTGAAAAGGCACTAAGTATGATGAATTGCATGTCGTAAATAATTGAATGATAATTCTGTTAATATATACATCATTTATTGTGAAAAAATTCGTATGTAATATATGCGGAAAGCAATATCTTCATAAGAGCAGCATGCAAACTCATATAAAAACAATTCATAAAAATGAAAGAAAATTCAAGTGTGATATCTGCAGCGAGCAATTTGCACACCTATATACTTTTCAAGCTCACAAAAATGTACATATGGGTATAAAATTCAAATGCAATATATGCGACACGTTATACGGACATTGGCAGTATCTGCAAGCTCATATGCGGTTAATACATACGAACAAAAAAGAATTCAAATGTGGTGAATGCGAAAGAATATTCAATAGAAAAGGTTGTTTTACATAAAAAGACACATAAATCTTCTACAGCCAACTGCTTGACGCCGATAACTGATATCTCTGCCACAGATATTTTAGTAAATAAAATAATTTCACTGACAGAGCTATAAATTATTTTGTTACATTTTTTAATTTATATATATAATGTTTTGCTTTTCATGCTTATTCACTACATTTTGATTGAGTGCCAAAGTGATTGATGATAATTGAATGAAAATTTTTGAGTGATAGAACGTATTTCATTTTAAAATTTCCTGTATTATTTTGTTCCATTGTAACAGTATTCCATCGACGATTTTCACTTGCAACACAAAAAGGTTGACAATATAGATATGCAAATTTTGTTTTATTCGGATTACTAACTAGTGCTCTGAAAATTATTATCAGTAGTTTGATATTTCTGGTCAAATATAATTCTTCCTGAGCTTCACATAAAATATTACTTGCTGCTGAAATCGCGAAGAAGTTCCCTGATAAAACAAAATATAATAATTTCATTAGGGAATTTTTTAGAGATATATTAGAATATAGGTCAACATATTGTAAATCATATTAGTTATCATGTTTATGTGCTCCAAATACTGGCTCTTATGCTGGCGATTTCATGAATAATCTCGGAATGACGCGAAGAACTCTAATTTAACAGTATCATTTAGCTAGATATACTTTCCGAGGTCAACCGGTAAGGCATATTTTGGATCATTTGAGTCTTCTTATCGCTATTAGAATTGTTTTACTGAAACTGTTTACGTTTGTTGATATGTTATCAAATTTATCGTAATAAAGATTTAATTGCTCATGCTTGAGGTTCTACCATTGAAAAGCAGGAAGAACCATCAATTTTTGTTACCGTTAATGAAAATCGGTGACATGTCACATATAGTGTGTTTAATTGTAATTTTATATTTGCTTGTCGCACTATTTATTAATCTCATTTTGCAAGGATCAAATAATTTTGTAGATTTATAACCACAGAGTCAAGTTAGAGAAAAATGAAACTGAAGTCACATATGTGGTCGAGATTCCAAGAGCGAACATTTTGCACTTTATGCTCAAATTCTCTTTCTATGAAACAGCACGACCGGAATCTGGACAGTGTATTGAAAATGAGAACGATTCTGTGTCCCAACTATTTGAACAATAATAACAAACCGATCTGCAGCATTATTTAAAGAAGAAAGAATCAGCGCTGATATTTGTCGATGATCAGGATTTTTCCTACAGCTTTAAAACATTTTCAATGAATAGAATTCACACATATCAGCGTGGAATCTTCGACCAACAACATTTCGTCGCTATTTAGTCATTACAATATTTAGGAAAAGCTAGAAATACTAATGGTTTGAAAAGAATTCTACTATGTATATTACTGATTTGAAACAAATGATAATGTGAATACAATGGAAATACTGGCAAACTGATATCCCAAAATAGTTCAGAAATTTAGTGCCATAAATTTTTTGTTATATAATACATTGACATTAATCACAATATATTATGTGTCTTATAACACATAATATATTGTAATTTGATGATTATTTTTTTTGCAACTTTTAAATATTTTTAATGAAGTGTATAAATTTTCTGTGGTATTATACATTGATATTATAACATAGGTTTGAAAAACATTAATACTTAGAATGTAACAAAGAAAATTTTGAGAACAAAAGAAACTAAGTGCATTCATAAAAATTGTGTTATTTCTCATTTTTTTGTCGTAGAAAAAATTCTACTTTTAGACTAAATGGGAATATTTCTAAATAAAAAGATTTGTAAATATATAATTTTATATTTAGAGCAATATCTTGTTTACTTACTGGTGTTTGTGTGATATATGACGAGAAATAGAACATCAGACTGACTCGCATAAAACTTTTATCAATAAATAATAACATCAACACACGGAATTTGATGTGGAATTCTGAAAAGTACATTTTTCAAAACATATAATTAAAAATTTTTAAAAGGCAACTAATCAGTCCAGCAGGATGACAACTATTGCAATTAAGGAAAGAGTCGTTTTTATGAAGCGCGATAAACCATATAATCCATGATCAAAAAAATTCATACACTTTTTAATCCTCTTACATAATAATTTTAACGTGTTCATTCTCCAAAATTTTTGTTAGAGTCATCAAAAAAAAAAAAAAAAATTATAAATATCTGTATTGAAATCGAATGATCTAATTCGCTTATCATGTAATAATACGAAATCAGAGGTGAATTATTGTAGTAATCCAATATGTAAAAATGTATAGAATAAAAATTTTTAATTATTTGTGACTAAGGAAATCACTCTTTCATAACAAAAATAAAAAATAAAGATACTTTGTAAAGAAATCACTCTTTCGCAATGAAAATTAAAAAAGTCACTCTTTCATAATGAAAAATTTTCATGAAAAATAAAAAGTGAGGAAATTTAAAAAGTGAAGAAATTAAAGAATAAAATTTCTTCATTACATTCTTATATTGCTGCAACTTTGTTGCATAATTCTTTACAGCACTAGATTCTAAATTTTCATTAATCCTTCTTCTCGATATATTGTCTATATGAAGTTTCACATTAGTACGTTTAATGCGATTTTGTAAAGTTTTGAAAAGAAAGAGATAATAAATAACCAAAATAACGAGATTTTGTCTTCAGAAATTGGGAATCATATATTTATTGTTGAGTTCAATAAATTCATAACAAAACTTGTTTTCATAAACTGCAAATCGATACTAATATTTTGCATTTTAGGGTATTTAAACATGAAGACCAACAAAGCAAAAAATATTTTTATTCTACAATTTAAAAAAAAACGTTGTATAGGATTTTCAAAAGATAGCAACTTTAAGTGGTATCAATCAAAAAATCCTGGAATGTTTGAACACTTATTAGTTGAATTACGATATAAAGATCAATCTATATTATAGCTATTGATATTAATTTTATAACGTATTATCAAAAACATCATATTATCATACATAACATAGATAATGATACGTAACATGTTTTAATATTTTTAAACATGTAAATATTCGTTTTTTTTTTCTTTTATTTAGTTTATTATTCTTTTTGAATCATTTTTCTACTTAATTTTTCACTGCTAATATTCGATTAATGCATATGTTTTCCTCCAGTTTATTAATGCAATGAAAATTTGTTCAAATATCCTATTAAAATACTTTTAATAAAGTAGATACTATTCGAACATGTTGACAGATGACAAATATGTTAATGTATACATCCGCGAAAAGACTTAAATTTTGATATAAACAGTGATCCTTAAAACAATTATTCATGCATTTATTGATAATAGAAAAAAAGATTAGCAAAATTTCTATTCTAAATTACCTCTTGGATAAAAATTAGATTTTAGATGTGATATGTTCAATTTGCCATAATTCCTGGTAAGATATTGTTTTTAGCGATGAACAATATATATGTTTTGAATTGTTGTAGTAATTCTTTGAATGATTATTTCATCATACTTCGCAGTGAAAAATCTAAATGAAGATTGTAATTCAGATATTTATAAATTTGATTTTTGATTCAGTCAACAAAATTTTTAAAGAAATATTGTTATAAAAGAGGATTAAAACTGCATGAATTTTTTCGATCATAGGTCATACGATTTATTAGACTTTATCGAAACGATCCTTTCTTCAATTGCAATAGTTATTATTTTGTTAGACTGATTGGCTGCTGCTTTCTAACAGTTTTTAATTATATATTTTAGATGGTACTTCTGTAAAATATATTTTTCAGAAATTCCACTTCAGATTCCATATTAGATTGAAATTCTGCTAGGTGGAAGTTTATTGGTAGAAGTTATTTGTAAATCGGCATGTTATTTTTCTACTATTTTGCAATTATTACTTCGCCGTCATACATCGCACAAACATCAGTAAGTAAATATAGATTGCTTTTAGCATAAAAATTAATTATTTCTAAATTTTTTATTTATTCAGCAACAAAATTTTTTTGGTTAAAGAAAAAATCTTCTACCAATTTCGCAATAATATCTGTTAATTCATTTCATTGAGAATTTTCAAAAATTACAGGGAAAAATTGCCATTAAATCGTTTTACTTGCATAATGAATCATTTCTTAATATTTCAGGCATTAAACGAAAATGATCAATCAACTCAAGCAAATTTAACTAATTATTTGAAGCATGAAAATGTCGCAAAACAATTGAATTTCAATGGAATAGTTTGGCATCAAAAATATTCAAATGATCAAATAAATAGAAATATCACTATGAATGAAGAGGTAAAATGCAATATATGTAATAAGCAATATAAATATCCATCCCGGTTGAAAGTTCATTTGGCAGCACACACGGGCGAACGAAAATTCAAATGTAATATATGCGGCAGACGATACTTATATTCGTATAATCTGCAAGCTCATACGCGATCAATGCACACGGATAATAATGAATTCAAATGTGATGAATGCGGTAAAATATTGAGACGAAGTCATGATTTGATAAGACATAAAAAGAAGCACGAATCTTTTACAGCGAACTTCTTGAAGCCGATAATAGATTCTTTTGCCACAGATATTTTAATAAATAAAATAATTTCACTGACAGGTCTATAACTTATTTTATTACATTTTTCTAAAGTGCACAAATAGTGTTTTGCTTTTTATGCCTGTAATCACAATCGAATTGAGTGTAAAAGTGATTGATCGTAATTGAATGAATTTTAGTGAAATTACAGTGGAGCAGAATTTCATATTTTATTTTATCATTTCTTATGTATTCTTTTCAGTTGCTCTCAATACTCATTGCATTTGTCATTTTTACTGCAATCGAAAAATATTCCAGGATATTATGCAAATTCATTGTCGTATTTCTCATTTTCTTTTGCATTGAAAGCTAGTTTTTAATAATTTAAAATATTTGATTAAGTGAATCATTTATTTAAATGAAACGACTATTTAATTTCTGAGCTTAAAATTCTTCCTCTACTTTACTTATTCAAAGGTCTTGCTATCATTATGAAATATTACGACTAAATTAATAAATTTAATTGCTCTGTGTTATGATTTACAACTATATTCATTTTGCATCTTGCAATTTTCCAAAAGTTTTTCTTAGTTTGCTTCAAATTCGTGTTCAAATGAGCGATTTATTAAAATATCTAAATGTATTTAAAATTTCACTAAATTTTTGTCAATCATATTTACTGACCGACCGAATTTATAATCGTTAAATATGGGAAATTATTTGGATTAGTGTTCATTCATTCATTTATTAGTACAGTTAATTCATTTATTAGTAAATTATCATTATTTGGCATACTGCATTAGCACTACAACATGAATTTACCTTTTAATTTCATAAATTTTTAAATCGAATACAACAAGTATACATCATTTAATTAATTTTTCATGCTCATCATTCATTTGTATTGATTATCATTCAGCTTATAGTATTTTATTTATTTCATTTTAATTTACATATGTTGCATTTTATGTCTTAGTATAAATTTGGATAAATTTTATTATGCATCAATATGTGTGAGTATAATAGTAGTATTGTTATTTCAAATTATTCGCCATATGCACCATACCACATCCAAATAATTTCATATCGTATTACTAGCCACACTGTTTATCCGTTTGTTCGCAAATAATTTAGATAAAGTTTTCTTGTCTGACGATTTCCTTTCTGAATGTGAAAAAGCTTGACATAGGTGAATTTCCTTTCCAATCCTCACAGATTTCTTCAATTTCTTTTTTTCTCGTGTTTGGAGAAAAATCTCAAACTTGCGTAATTAAGTCTTTATTACAATAATTTCGATAACATATTAATAAACGCAACAATTACAATTTCAATAATACAAGAAGACAATTCTAATAACGATAACATAAATGAATGAAAAAATAGGTTGCCCCGACTTGGCTGATCCAACCGAACTGCTGGAAATACATCCACTATAATGGTTTGGTGCTAGATCCTCCTTTTGTTAGGTGATGTGTCCTGGTACGGTTGTGAATATGAGGAATAAGAGGTTTGTTAGGGTATGGGAATTATAGCTAATAAACAAAGGGCGAAACATTTTTAGCTTACATTATACATTATACAGTTAATACGCACGTACAACATTTACCCATTAATGTGAGAGCAACACAAAGGAATCACTGTCTTTGCCGATTTTCTATTTCTCCTCACGATTTCAGCGACACTTGCAATGATGCACTGAGGAATAGTACTGAATTTAATCAAATATTAGCAGTAAAAAGGAATATTAAAATATCCAAGAAATTAATGGTAGCTATTTTAAGGCGCATTAAATCAATATTGCAGAAACTAATAAAGTATAATATTTATACCATATTCAGGAAAAAAGTTTTTTATTTTCATTGAATAGCTTAATATGTTATTTTTGAAAAAATGCTGTTTTACATTTTTCTAAAAAACTTTATAAATAAAAATTACGCATTTTGGAATATTGCAAAAATAAGCATAAATAAGATAAATTTTAAAGCTTAAATTAATTTATTAATTGATGCAGTGAATGTTTCATAATGATCAATATGATAATTGAAAAATTATAGTATTACTAATTATTTTAGGTTGAAAAATTGCTGATTTTTTTTTTGCTTCGAAATTAATATTTTGTTTCAAATTTTTGTAGAAACTAAAATTTTTCTTTTTAATAAATTTTTGAATTAAATAAAAAATTTTCTTTCGAATTTGAATTTTCGAATTAAAATTTTGACAATTTTAATGAAATAAATTATATTGCAAAAATTATTTCTGATTAAAGTTGTTTAGAAAATTTTATTTATTTTTATGATACTAATTGTATCGTATGACTGATTGAGTTATGCGTTATATTCAACGATGCATATATATCAGAAAAATAATCTCTCATCTATGATTGTCGTAAAAAATTGATATACATTTATTATTTTACACAAAATTTTTTTCTATTAATTTCACTTCAATTTAAATTCTGAACTAGCAATTAAGTTGAAATTAAAATTAGCAGTTAAGTTTTTATAATATTAAATTATAAATAAGCTATAAATTGCTACTAGTGTAAAATTTCTTTGTATTCGAGAACATAGCTAAATATATATATTGATTGTTTTATTAATATTTTTTAGGGTTTTGAAATTTGTTGAACCATTTGTTTAAATGATTTGTACAATTGTTTTCGTATGACATAAACCGTTTCATTCTCATTTCTTTGATGTTCCTAATCAGATTTTCTTAGTGATTTTTTTCAATATTAGTTTATTTCTAATTAATTTTTTTTTTATTTTGCGAAATACCTTAATTGTTTCGCCTTCCAATTTCATTTTCAGAAACGAATTTAAAAATGAAAAAAAGATATAACAAAGGAAGGATTTCTGTCATCGTATTGTTTTAATTTAAATTAGTTTATAGGCTATATTGATCATATCTTTGAATCACGAACCTAAAATACCATAGGATTAAAGTTTTATATAATCCATGAAGTAAAACATCCTCATTTGTCTCTTTTAATTTCTTTTATATTAATCTTTTCCACTTCCATTTGTCAACATTTTATCATTTTTAATTACTTTGTTATCGTTTGAAAATTTTTTTCGACTCTTACTATGGACGTAGAAATTTATGGCTAAATTAAAATCTCATCAAAAACTTAAAAGCGCTTAATTGTTAAAAATTATATTTCAGATTTATCATCTTGTTCAGCAAATAAAATAATAGTGTTTTTGAGTTTTTGTTTAAACTTCATATTTCTTGTGCAATTTTTTTTAGAGCTTGCGAATGAGTAAACAAAACGAAGAAAATGAAATTCGCTGCACATAATGAAAAACTATAGACTTTTTAGAATTTGATTACAGTATAATTTAAGTGTGGCTTAGCTAAACTACTGTACAATTTCAAATATGTTGTAATCAAATTACAGTGCACATTAATGCTTGAAAATGTCTCGTGATTAAATTACCGTATGCCTCAAATGTATGAAAGTGTTAAATTTTATGAAATAGTTAAAAATATTTAAAAGAAATAGAAATCATGAAATCAATAAATCATCATAATAGTATGATTATTAAAATATGCTTTGATTTTGTATCAAGTCGTTTTTTCAACGCCTTTCTTTAAATTAAGCATTGTATGAAATGATAAAGCGATGTGAAAATATATTTTAAAATATCATGAGATAAGATAATCATGAGATAAGATTCTTTCCCAATTATTTCATTTTTTCATATACTGATCAATTTTACCACAAAGTGATAAATTATAAAAAATATATAATGAAAAATTAAATATTGCAAAAAAATAATATCACACCATACTTCATCAAACTTTTATATTCTTGTCATAAATGTTGATTAAAAATTTTGGCAAGAAATTGAAAATAATTTCGAAATATTTCAGTTAATCTTTAATTCTTCACAAAGTAAACCTAATCTGTTAATTGACGATTGGAAAGCGTTGCAGGATTTAAAATTTGTGAATTTTTTCGAAATTCCAACGATCTTCGTCGTGGCTTAAATATTTTATGCTTCAATAGTAGTGGTGTATTATGAAGTGAACTTTGAACTGCATTTGGTACCACTATCGATACTGACATAGCAAATACGTTATTGACTCGTTTTCGTCGAAGATATTCCATTTTCTTTCGTTCCAATGCAATTTTATTAAAACCTTTGTCAGTATAAATTGGTTTAAACCACCGCGGGAAGAAATAATCACGCAATATCCAAAGGTTGAAAATGAACCATGAAATTAAGCAAAATAATCCAAATATATAATAAATATTTTCACGTAATTCGATAAGCGTTAACAGACTGTACACCTGTAAAAAAAAAATTCATCTTAAATTTGCATTTATATTTGATGAAATTGTTGTTCAAAAAAATTTTTTCTTTTTGTTTTTTTTTGTTATCTAATTTTTGCTCTATAATCCTTTTATTTTCCTAATAAATATAAATTTAAGTAAATAATTAAAAAAATTTTTCAAAAATTAGGAATTTATTTCTTATTTTTTGAATAGTTTTTTTTTATTTCTGTTCTTTTTCATTTTTCGCAGAGTAACTGAAAATTTGAGAAAATTTTTGAAAAAATCAGTTTTTTTTTTAATTATTTTAAATAATTTTTTTCTATGTATATTCCTGAATCGCAATAATTTTTTTATTTTTGTGGAATAATTAAAAAATAGATAAAAATTAAAATTCGTGCTTTAAAGTTTTTCATTTTTGAAAAAGCTAACATAACGAATTAATTATATAATTTCTGGATGTAATAAATTATACAATTAATAATTTTGAATGGAGGAGAAAAAAGATAGCAAGGGCAAAATTTAGAATTTTTTAAGTGTTTACGAAAAGGCAAGATAAAATTAAAGTATGAAATTCTATTTGAATGATTGCACCGATTAGAATTGGTTGATTCTAATTTATTTTTTTGGAAAACAAAAATACATGCCGCAAAATGAAATATGTAAATTATTTATATTTCATTATTAGCTCTCTCAATAGATGTATTTTTTTGGATTAGAAAGTTAAATTTTTTTTAAAATTAAAAAAATATCTTACCATTTGACTAATAATATAATTATATTTGCCTAACATCTAACATAATATTGTTTACTTTAGCATAATATTTGTTTACATAGTTTATAAAATTGAATGTTTTGTTTAAAATAAAAAAAATCAATTCTCTCTTTTTTTAGCATTCCAATTTCATTTAGTTTGACATATATTTCTAATATTTATTTTTAAAATTTTTGAAATAAACAAATTTAACTTTTTGCATGCGAAAGCAAATTTGCTAACTTTTTTTTTATTATTTGCAAAAAAAGTTTTTTAAACTTTCTATTTAGCTTAAAATAACAAAAATAAATTTTTTTTAACTTTCTTTTTAAAAAATTTAATAATAATATGTATTTTAGATTTTTTAAAATTTAATAATATTATGTATTTAATTTTGATTTTCCAAATAATAATAATAATACATATTTAATTTACAATCTACCAATCCTTCATTTTTTAATTTTATAAAATTATTGTTAGACTTTTTGAAATTATTCGAAATTTCACTTCATTTATTATGTTCTGTACAATTATTTCAATTCAATTTATTATAAAAATATTTGCAAAATGGTTGCGATTATTCTTTTGGAAATGATTTCTTCTCATCTTTTATTAGTACATATTCATCGTTTTAGATAAATATTAATTTTAGTTTTCTTTTAATGCCAATTTTTCATATTTATTTATCAAAATGCGCTTATCAATTAAGCTATTTGATTTATCAACAAAATTTCCGATTTGTTTTATCGATTGTTCCTTTATTAAATTTATTTCTTTTAAATGAATATTTTTACTCGTTTTCTTATTCTGATATTTCTCTACGTTTTCCAATAATATTTCTTCTTCATTTAAAATGATGAAAACGGAAAGTAAAAAATAACGAAAACTGTCAATGAATTAATTATTGTTTTTTTAATTTTTCTTGATTTATTAACAGTTTCATTAATTTCTGGAACAGAATCTTTGAAATGGTAAAATTTTGTTTTTTCAAAAAAAATGAATTCAAATTTGAATTAAAAACAAATTAAATTTTCAAAATACTTTACTAAGACAGAAAAATTATTTTTCTTTTTGTAGGAAAAAGGAATTAAACTAAATTGAACTCAAAAATTAATTAAATTTTTTATCAAATAATAAAAAAACTGCAAACAAATATTTCCTTTTTCTTATTTTTCTGATTTATAATTTCAATTAGTTGAACAGAACTCAAAATTTTGCATAAATTATTTCATGGAAAAATATTAAATTTAATAAAATTTTTTAAATTTTATTAAATTTTAAAAAGTTTCTAATTATTTCATCGTAAATTTTTATTTTAATGAATCCTTTTTCCATCCGAAAAAAAATTTTTGAATATTTAAGTTTTTCAAGCCATAAAAATTTACGAATCTATCAATTGAGATAGATACTTCCAGATAATAATTTATCTAATACAAAATTTTGAATTTAAAAATTTATTAATTATGATAAACAATTCTCCCAGATAATAATTTATCTTACTGATTAGAATAACTAGAACAGTTTGAAAATAGAAAAGAAAATTTAATTTTAATAAGTCAATTACTCCTAAATAAATTTATCAGACTAAAATTAAAAAAAATTAATAAAATTTCAATCAATGCATATTTGAATAATGAAAAAATTAATAATTTCCATATAAATCTATTAATCCTTCGTATATTATTATCTCTAAGCTATATCTAAATCTAACTAAGTATTAATTAACACTAATTATAAGTCCACCATTTAAATAAATAAAACTTTTAAATTGAATTATGAAATAATTAAATTTGTTAGAATGTATAATAAAAAATTTTATTATAATAATTTAAAATTGCGCTATTAATGGTAGAAAATCTTTAAAACTTTTTTTTGTAAAAAAGTTTATTTAAAATTTTTTGAAAATTTAAAACTTTCGATTAATTAATTATAAGAAAGTAAGAAAAGAAGCAAGATAACAATAATACCTTGAAGTATTGTTTAAAATCAAATATGTATCAAACAAAATAATCAGCAGACTATCTCATCTTCTGAAATTAATTGTGATAATTATTATTATCAGTTATGATTGATAATAACAATAGTAACCAATGATAATAATTATTTTTATTACCAATTATGATTATAGTGACATCAACAATAATAATAGCAGTAGCAAAATAATAATACAATAATACCACAATGATGATATTTTATATTGATAATAATTGATAGTTATAATTTTTTGCAGCAACTATCATATATTTAATCTGAAATATAATAAATTTTCATATTTATAATAAATTATTTGAATTTTTCGAAAAGCATTAAAAAATTTTTATGATAACAAAAAACCGATCGAAATATAATTTTAGAAAAAAAAAAAAAATCAATTAATTTTTTGCTAAAAATCCTTTTTAAATTAAAATAATATTATCAATTATATATTGATAATAACAATAATAACCTATGATTTTATTTAACATATTAGTCAAATAAAAGCTTTTCTTGGAAATGAATTAATGAAATGATACGATACGATTAATTTATAATATATGAAATTTAATTTCTTATAACAATTACTTATTTTAAAAACTAACTACGAATAATGTTTTATTTATTCAGAAATAAATTTTTTCCATTTCCACCTATATTAAAAAAGTAAATTAAAAAGTAAGTTAAAAAAGTAAAAAAGTAAAAAAGTTAAAAAAGTTAAAAGTTAAAAAAGTATAAAAGTAAATAATATAATGTGAATACTATATTAAATGATTTGATTATACGTCATTGACACAATGATCTTTCGATTACAAAATTAATTCATATATTCATTATCAAAATATCATTGATTATCACCGCTATTTATCATTGTTATTACAATATAATTTGAATTGTATGAATTGTAACTATGCTTTTTTTTACTCAAAATAATACTGATAATTGTTTAATTATAATTATAATTTTTTTATTCTATGCTATAATGATATTCTACTCGTAAGAAGGGGATTGAAAGTTTAGAAAAAAACTTTTAAATACTTAATCTAAATAAAAAAAGAAAATAATAAATGCGATTATCATCGATTACTAATTTATTAAATACGATTATCTAAAAGGAATGGAACTATGAAAATTAATTTTTTAAATTCCAATTGAAAAAATTTAAAAACAAAATTGCTCATATTTAATTTTAAAACAACAATATCACAAATGAAAATGATTATTGATAAATTATAAAAATTGTAATTTCTGAAAGTTTCAACAGAAAAAATTTTCTTTTTTTTATTTATTTATCAAAAATTAATAGCATTATTGTATTTTAGAGATTTATTTTAGCAAAAGTATTTAATTTAATTTAAATGTGCAAAATCATTTTGATATTTATAAAAGGCAATGAGAATTATCGAATGAATTATTATTTAATTTTTAAATTACTAAATTTTAAATCTTGAAGAAAAGTGAGAGTTTTCGAAAACAGAAGTTAGGTTAAACATTGTCCTACTACTACATGATCCATTTCATTTTATTATGTAATCTCGAATTTTTTTTTTTTTTTTGCTTGAAGATAGTAAACATGAAGATAAAAATGTTGGATATATTTCAAAAACAAAAGTTTGTAAAAAAAATTTTTGCTAATAAAACTTTCGTAAAAAAAAAACAAAACACTGTGATTTTGAATGACGAAATAAATTAAAATTTAAAAAATTCAAATTTTTTAAATTTTTCCGAAAGATTATTACGAGAGTAATCGTACAATTTTTTTTCTTGCCGAAAGAATTTTCTAATTAAATTTAAATTTTAAATTAAAATTTTGAACTATCATTTTTATTTTTGTTTAAACATTAAAAAAACTAAATAAATAATAATAACAAATTAAACTTGACAAGGTTTATCTACCTGAAAACTTAATAAAATACTTAAAAATATTTGAAAGTATTGTTTTAGTAATTACGATTTTATTAAAAGGCTATCGGCATATTTAAAAAAAAAAAAAAAGCCAATAAATGGAATAGTTAGATGACAAATTGATTAATCATCGGTCTAGATGTGGCATGAATTTTATTTTATTACAGTTTTATTTAAGGTAAAAAAAAACATGTATGCAGAATATTCGACGAATCCAAAAAATTTAAACTTCAAAAAATATGCAAATATTTTTTTGAAAAAAATCTAATTAAATTTACTAGATTCTAATTTCTATTTTTGTTTTTCATTTTTTTTTTAAAGAAATTTATAAAAACGATAAAACTGTTTTTTTTTGAAGGAAAGTGAATAATTTAAATTTTTATTAAATTTATGATTTTTATTACGTTGAAAAATTTACTAAATTCTAATTTTTATTTCTATTTTTTTCACTTAAAATTTGTCATAATAAAAAATTTATCATAATAATTTATCATAATAGCAAAATGATTAGATACGAAAAATTGATAATACGAATAGAAGTCATTGAAATAGTAATGCTTGAAGTGATTCTATCCAGGTTAATTTTATCCAGGTTAATTGTATCCAGGCCTAATAAACTAACAAATATTCTTTGGCGTTAATTAGGTATTTCATATGCAAAAAAAAGTTAATGTTTGTTTGTGAGCATCATTTTTATCTTTTTTTTTTTGCTTTGTTCATTTGATAAATTTTTTTCAAATTCGATGACGTATTTCATACATTTCATATTTCAACAACTTCTATGCAATGCAATTTAAGCATCGAAAAGAGGATATTTAAAAAATGAGGATGAAAAAAGAGCAAGGGAGAAAGAAGGAGAGGGAGGGAGAGAGAAAGAAAGAAATAAATTTAAAATGTGAAATAAAAGGAAGCAATGATAAGGTAATGTAAATCAAAGAAATTTATTTTTATTCGTCAATCAATTTTTTCAAAATTTCTAATTTACAAATTGATGTTAAAATGAATTTATTTGATCGAATATTTTATTATTTCTAAAATTGCGGTACATTTAGAATGTTTTCTTTTTTTTCTTCATCGTTTGTTTTTCAATTTTTTTTTATTTTAAATTTCATTCTAACTAATTCTATTGAAACTAACTGACAATTTACGAGACTACCACCGAGAATGCAAACAGATTTTTTAAAATTCACAACTGTCAATCATTATATTTCAAGAATGTCAAAAGAAAAAATTGATATAAGATGATATGATAAGTGAAATATAATATCTATATATGCATTATACCTTATCAAAAGCGAACTTATTTTTATTTCAAATAAGTGCAAAAAAAAAATTTGAAAAATAATAAAATTAGTTATAAATACTTCTCTCTTACCAAAAAAAAAGAAGAGACCCAGAGTTTATCATAGCGTTATCATTAAATGATATTTTATTTCTTCTATTCCTATTATTACATTATTTACCTAATATTTTTTATATCATTGTATTATTTTGTTATCAGTCAGTTAAATAAACAATATAATTTTTTATATCACTGTAACTTTTTTTTTTGTTTACTCACCAAACATATTAAAAAATATTATTTCGTTATTCAATCAGCAAACGATTTTTTTTATTGCATTATTGTATTACTTTGTTATTTACCCATTAAATGATAATTTTTACATCATGATGTTATTTACCCACTAAATTATTTACCCACTAAATGATAATTTTTACATTATAATATTATTTGTCCATCAAATAAAATTTTTTCCATCCCTCTGTTATTTTATTATTTACCCACTAAACGATATTTTTTGCATCAAAAATTTTGACAAATATAAAAATTAAATGAAGCAAATTATAAAAAAATAATTTGAAAAAATGAATAGCTTATCGTTAAGTTATTTTGTTATTTATTTACTAAAAATAATTTTTAATAAAACTAAGAAAAATATTGAAATGAAAGTGCGGTTGATTTATGAATTCTCTTTAAAATAAGAAAGCCAAATAATTATCATATATCAATTTATTAATTATCTATAAAGATATCAATAAGAAAAATGTACAGATAAAGTGCGATTGGTTATAAATCCTCCTTAAAATAAAAAAAAGCCAAATAATTATCATTATATTAGTTATTTATAAAGATATCAATAAGAAAAATATAGAAATAAAAGAAAAAAGAAGCAACAAATTTTTACGAAATGTTGCAATCAAAAAAGAAAAATAAAAAGAAATTTGCTGATTGCATATTAAACATCTATCGTTCATTTTTGTTACAAAATAATTCGACAAAATTTCTTCGTCTACGAAATATTTTCTTGCAAATTCAATTTACTATATAACAAAATTTAGCAAATGAACATAAAAGAGGTAAAGAAAAAAAGTAGCAAAAAGGAAAAAAAAAGAAAAAGAAGAAGGGTGAAAAGATGAATTGCGAAAACGAAATAAATTTTGAAAATCTATTTTCGCCTAAATTACTATTTTATTGTAAATGAAATTTCAAGCGAAATGATCGCTGTTCAAATTGCGATAGGCTTATCGGAAATAATTTTGAAAACTTGATGACAGGCTTAAAAAACTTGACGATAGATCTAAAAAAACGAAAGAAAGAAGGTCGAAAGGATAAATTGCGAAAATGAAATAAATTTTGAAAATGCATTTTCGCCTAAATTACTATTTTATTGTAAATGAAATTTCAAACGAAATGATCGCTCTGTTCAAATTGCGATAAGTTTATCGCAAATAATTTTGAGAAAAAAAATTTTTTTTTGATCAAAAAAAAGGACTTAATGGCCTAAAAAAATTAAAGAAGCCAAGAAAATAAAAATAAGCCAATAATAAAAAAATAAAAGCATTACACTGATAATAATTATTCTAATGCGACATATGCTTATTTTACAACACGAATAAGACGAATAATTTTATCATAGAAGTGATTATAGTGATTGTTGCTTGTGCAAATTGCAAAATGCTTCCTTAAATGATATATATATTTTAAAAAAAGCCAAGGAAACTAAAGGTAAGCCAAGAGCCAAGAATAAAGTAAAAGCATTACGGATGGATAGTTATTTTCAGTGAGATGAATGGATTAATTGCAATATGAAATAGCAAAAATTTTGCCATAGAAACGATTATTGTGATCGTCACTATGCGAATTGCAAAATATTTTCTTAAATGAAATATCGCTTTTTAAGCAAAATCACGAAGGATAAGGTAAATCAAAAAATTAAAGGTAAGCTAAGAGCCAAGAATAAAGTAAAACTATTACAGGTGAATAGTTATTTTCAATTTGTGATGAATGAATGCATATTAATTGCAATATGAAAGACAAAAATTTCGCAATAGAAATGATAATTTTGTGATTATCACTATGCCTAAAGAAAAAATTATTATAGCTAAAAATTAGTAATAAATTATGATATTTTCTTAAAAATAATATATAATTTTGGCCAAAAAAAATAGAAATATTTGTATATGCATATACAATTTGTGGACAAGAAAATATAAAAAAAAAAATGTGCCGAAAATAATTACAGGGAATAGTGCCGAATAATGATAGAGAAAGTTTTTGCTAAAAATAATGGCCAACAATAAGCTAACTAAAAAATGCTCTTTTATGATTTATTGTTTTAATCAATATATATAAAAAAAAAGTCAAGCATAATTTTTTATATAATTTATGAAATTTATTTCTCAACAATTTTTATTTCAATCTCTTATTTTCATTTATTTTTTAATCATTTTATAGCAAAATATTTGATAATGATATATCTTAAAAAAGTTAAAAAAGTGATAAAAATGAAGAAGCAATATACGGTAATAAAAATAAAAGGAAAAAGTCAAAATTAAATCATCAAAATTTCTCAACATTTTAGGACTTATGTTTTTGAATAAAAAAAAAAGAAAAACGAATTAAAAATTAAATCTTTAAATATATTTTGGAATTTATTTTATTTATTTTCAAAACAAAAAGAAAAGAAAGATTATTTTAGGAAATAAATTTTCCTATTTGAATAAATTTCATAATAATAATTTTTTCAAACTTTTCATTCGTTTAAAAAAAAATTCTTAAAAATTTTCCATCAAATTCAAAAACTGAAAATGAAGCAAATTATAAATTAAAAAAATTATCAAATAGATAATCATTCCTTATAACTTGTAATTATAAAAAAATTATTTAAGCATTTAATGAAGTTTTATTCAAGAAAAAGATTATTTATTTGAATAATGGAATACTGCATTCATCCCAATCATCCATTTTTTCATATATCACTTACTTGAGGTCAAATGTTAATATTTTCAATTTTGTTCATTATGTGACGAAAACGTGACATTGATCTTTTCACACTTTTTTAAGTCATATTATCAAATTTGAAAAAATGATTTTTCTTTTCTTAAATATTCCGGTGGACCATGAAATGATATTTGAATTATTGAATATTATTAGACGCTGGCAAATAAAATCTCTGAGTAAAAGACGACGAAAGCAAAATTGATGCTGTAGTAATAATTAAATTTAAGTTTGATCTAAAAAATTTTTTTGTTGATAACTCCGGTGTTCTTTTCTTAAATATATTCCGGTGAACCATGAAGTGATATTTTAATTTTTGTATAAAATAAATCTCTAAGAAAGAAATAGCGAAAGAAAAATTGATTCTTATGTAATAACTAAATTTAAATTAGATCTCAAAAATTTTAAGTCAATCTGGTGTACCAACTATTTCAACTATTTCACCATTTTGCTTAAAATTGAAAACCTGGCTTAGTATAGCTGATATACAATATGAAATTAGGATAAAAAAATTTCAAACTATGTATAACTTAAATACATATTGGATAAAATTTTAATTTTGTCAAGTATTCGAAAAATTAATGATGGCAAGTGATAAATGATTACTTCATTGAAACAATTTTTTTCAATTAGAATATATGTTCATGGAGTGTACATTCTTTGTAAGAAACATTGGCATTTTTGGAATACAACGGTAAAGAATATTCTGATTCTGCGGTTGCAGTACGGTAACTATTTCATTCATTAATTCATCTTATTGTATTTCTTTTTATTCTATGTTTACCGTATTTATAATGTAAATTTTGTGCAAATTTGCAAGAACTGTAAATAAATTCACATTGTATTGCTAATTTAAGTAAAATGAATAAATCATTGAGACAATTTAATTTGCAAAGATATGACAATGATATTTTCCAAGGAATCAATGGAAAGTTCATTTGAATAATGAGCAGAAGGCAACAGCTCGAGTATTTGAAGCATTGGCTGAAAATTCTTTGACAATGGCTAATGGCAATTTTTTCTGTAAAAGTATTTTGTTCAGTTTTCGAGGATTGATTTAATGAAACTTGAAATGGTTGAAATCGTTTTTATAATCGTTATTATGGAAAATAAATTGAGCAAACTATATCTATGGCTAACTCCTCACTTAAACCTAAAACAATTCTTATAGACAAGATCATCAAACACTTAATTTAGTAAAAAGATGTTCCTTTTATTTACATTTTACAATCAAAAATCAATCGTTTATTGCTTTAAAAACTAGTTTAAATAGAATTTTTCATCATTTATGACCATTTGCTAAAAAGCATAGATTACAAATTGATAAATTAATATAAGTTGAGTTAGTAATGGTTTTGTCATACTTGTATCGTACATTTGATTTCAGGATTCTTGCGAGCTTTCTTAAAGCCAAACCAATATATTCCTCATTCTCCTTTAAGCTATCTTGATCATCAACATCACCAAGTATCGGCGCTGATTCTTTCTCCTATAAATATTGCTGCAGATCGCTTTGTTGTTATTGTTCGAATAGTTAGGACACAAGTTCGTTCGCATTTTTATGAAAATTGATTCTGTCGTGCTACATTCACAGAAGCTTATAATTGTTTCATAGGAAAAGAATTTGAGCGATGCGAAAAATCCGCTCTCGGGATCTCGACCACATATGTCACTTCAGTTTCATTTTTCTCTAACTTCACTCTCTGATTATGAATCTATAAAATCATTTGGTCATTACAAATGATATAGTGTTCAATAAATAGTGCAATAAGAATATAAAATTAAAATTAAACTCATTATATGCGGCGTATCATCGATTTTCTTTAACCGTAGCAAAAGTTGAGGGTTGGGTAATTAAACCTTTATTACGGTAAAAAATTTCTCTAATATGTCAATGAACGCAACAATTATAATATCAATTACAATAAGACAATGCCATCTAGCTGATCTCGTGGAGCACATCTTACCAAAATGATATTGTTGATTAGAATTCTTAGCGCCATTAGAGATCGGCCATGAGGTCACCAAAGTCATCGGCTGTATTTGGAACACCGGTCCAGCAAGATAATAAATATTGTAGCTGAGAAAAGAATCGTTTCTATGAAGTTTAACAAATCGTTTGACCTATGATCAAAAAATTCATACAATTTTAGTCCTAATGTCTTTCGAAAATTTTTGTTGATTAATCGACATCACACTTCACAACTGAAAATTCCACGACAATCATAGAAGATGCTTTGGCTATTTCATCATATCTATGTTCTATAAAAATATTTCGATTTTTTCTGCATCTCCATTTCAACTAAAAATGAACTCCGTATGCGCTCAAAATTTTTTCATCAATATGAGTAAATCTATTAAAAATTAAATTAAAAGATTTCTCCTTGGCAAAGCAATGGTGTCTAGTGACCTCAGGATTGACTCGGGAATACCGCTAAGGATCTAATCAACAATATCATTTTGGCTAAATGCATTTCCGCGTCAGCTAGATGGCATACTATGCGTCTTTAGGTTTCTCTTTTCATTTGATTCATGCTATTGATATTAGAATTGTTTCATTGTGTAAATGATATTATAATTGTTGTGTTTGTTGATATGTTATAGAAATCAGATATTTAATTACCGAACTTTGAGGTGCTACTACATTGAAAAGCAGAAAAAGCCTTAATTTTTATCATCGTTGATGAAAATCGATGGTACGCCATTTAAAGTGTGATATATTTTAATTTTATATTCACTTATCGTATTATTATAATCAGCGAGTCAAAGTTAGAGAAAAATGAAACTGAAGCCACATATGTGGTCGAGATTCCAAGAGCGAACTATTTGCACTTTATGCTCAAATTCTCTTTCTATGAAACAGCACGACCGGAATCTGGAACAGTGTATTGAAAATGAGAATGATTCTGTGCCCCAACTATTTCAACAATAATAACAAACCAATCTGCAGCATCATTTGCAGGAGAAAGAATCAGCGCTGATACTTGTCGATCATCAGGATAGCTTGGAAGAGGATGAGAAATGTATTAGTTTGGCATTAAGAGCGCTCGCGGGAGTCCTGAAATAAAATGTACTGTGCAAAGTGTACAAAATACCTCAATTCATACTAATTTATCAGTTTATAATCTATGCTTTTTAGCAAATGGCATAGAAGATAAAAATTTTTATTGCAACTAGTTAAAAGCAAAAAAAAAGGCTAATTGGTTATATTTCAGTGTTATCGGATTCTGTACCCAATTCAAACATTGGGACACGAAGAAAGAATGAGCTAGAATCAAAACTATCAGAAGTTTTCCATAGCTGGTAAGGAAAAGATTTAACAGTAACTCGACGGGTCGATTGCAGCAGTAAGCATAATTGATTTCAGCAAGAAACTTTATAAGATGATTTAAAAACTTCCAGTATGGACTTGAATATTCGTTATTTGAGTAGTATTCCATTTGAAGCTGAGAAGTATATATTTTACCAAACATTGCAAAATATTGATAATAATTTTCAGTACAAAAAGAACAAACAATTCGAATAAAACAAAATTTGTACATATATCCCGTCAATCTTTTTTTCGTATTCCAAGTGAAAATCATCAGTGGAATATTGTCACAATGAATCAGTGGAATATTGTCACATGGAACAAAATCATACAGAGAATGTTGGAATGGAAATGTTAAAACGAAATATATTCTATCATTCAAAAATTTTCATTCAATTGCCATTAATCATTTTTTGGCACTCAATTAAAATATAATAGCAATACATAGAAAGTAAAATATTGCATGTACAATTTAAGAAAATGCAACAAAAAAAATTATAGTTCCGCCAATGAAATAATTTTATTTATTAAAATATCTGTGGCAAAGATATCAGTTATTGGCATCGAGGAGTTCGCTGTAGAAGTTTTGTGCGTCATTTCGTGCCGTTTCAAATATGAATTTCTACTGAATATTTTGCCGCATTCATTACATTTGAATTCTTTTTTATCCATATGCATTGCCCGCATATGAGCTTGCAGATTATGCATATAACCGTATTTCGTGCCGCATATATTACATTTGAATTCTTTTTCGCTTTTATGTATGCCTTTATGAGCATTCAAAACATGTAAATATGCGAAATGCTCGCCACATACATTACACATGAATTTTTTTTCCTTTTTATGGACTGTGTTTATATGACGTTGAAAATTTTTCTTATAAAAGAATTGCTTCCCGCATATATTACATAGGAATCTTTCATCTGTATGTGTCTTATTATGATTGTACAGACAGGATGAATATCGAAATTGCTTGCCGCATATTTCACATTTAAAATTTTTTTCGCTTGTATGCACTGCTACCATATGAATTTGCAACTTAGATGGAAATTTAAATTTCTTACTGCATACACTACATTTTAATTGCTTTTCATCATCGGTTTTTCGATTTTCAACTCCACTCGTTTCTTGATTGTTTGTAGATTTCTGATGCCAAAATGTCCCATTTAAATTCAATTGATTTATGACATTTTCCTCTTTCCAATAATTAATTGTTTTTATTTGAATTGACTGATTGTTAACTGATGGTGCCTGAAACAGTAAGAGTCGATTTGTATTATATGACTTGATGATTGATTTATCCGTAGTTTTAGAGCATTTTCAATGAGTAGAACTCACATATATCAGTATGGGATCATCTCGGTACCTATTTAGTTACTAATATAATTCAGAAATACTTTAGATATAGTAATAGTTTTAAAAGAATATCTCATTTTATGCTGTTAATTTGAACAAATGATAATGTGATATACAATGGAAATACTGAAAATAACACAGAAATTGAGTGAATAAATTTTTTGTGGTATTATACAATGATATTATTCTATAGAATATTTTGCAGGACATTAATACTTCCAATGCAACGAAGGAAATTAATACTTCCAATGCAACGAAGGAAATTGCGAAAGCAGAAGAAATTAAATATATTCATAAAAATTTAGAGTTATTTCTCACTTTTTCCTCACGAGGAAAAAAATTCTGTTCCCAAATAAATAAAAATATTTTTGAACAAAAAAGTATGAATAGTTAATTTCTATATTAAGAGTAAATATCTTATTAACTTACTGGTGTTTGTGCGATATATGATGGCAGAATAGTGATTGCAAAAAAATAGAACATATTGATTCGCATATAATTTCTACCGATAAATGATATTTTAAACATACGGAGGGATATGGAATTCTGAAAAGTATTTTGGAAGAATATTCTTCAAAATATATAGTTAAGAGTTGTTAAAAAGCAACTAATCAGTCCAGCAAGATGAACTACTGCAAATGAGGAAAGAGTCATCTTTATAAAGTCCAATAAATTATGTAACCATTAATCAAAAAAAAAAATTCATAAAATTTTAATCCTTTTGTATAATAATTTTAGCTTTTCTACTCTCTAAAAATTTTGTTATTTGCATCAAAATTCATAGAATTATAAGTACCTGTGCTGGAATAGAATTATTAGTTAATTCTCTTATCATGAAATAATAATATGAAATACAGATGACTTATTATAGTAATTTAAAATGTAAAAATGTAGAGAATAAAAATTCAAAATTTTTTCTGGCTGAAGAAATCTTTCTTCCATAATAAAAAGTTATCGCAAAAATTAAAAGCAATGATATATTATTCCGCATATTCCTATAATGCTCTAACAATTGTTGAGTGGTTTTTGATTATTTTTTTTTGCGTAATTCTATAGCAATGGATTCTAAATCTTCATTGATCTCTCGCCTCAATATATTTATTATCAATACGAAATTTCATGCTTGTTTCTTGAAAACGATTCTGCAAAATTTTGGGAAAAGAAAAGGATAATAATAACTAAAATAACGAAATTTTGTCTTCAGAAATTGGAAATCACAAACTTATTGTTTTATTCAAGAAATCGATAATAGAGCTTTTTTTCATAAAAATACAAATTAATACTAATATTTTGCGTTTTTGTATTTTGAATGCGAAAAATATTTTAACTCTTAGCGGTGGATCACTTGGCTCGTAGATCGATGAAGAACGCAGCTAGCTGCGATAAATAGTGCGAATTGCAGACGCATTGAGCATAAAGATTTCGAATGCACATTGCACCATCGGGTTGATTCTCGATGGTACGTCTGGTTGAGGGTCAATATCTATTAAATTAAGTGTAATTATTTGCTGATAAACTCTCATATTTTATGCTAATTTTTACAATCCTCCGAAATATACAACTTC
Source organism: Dirofilaria repens (assembly GCA_008729115.1). Taxonomy (NCBI): domain Eukaryota; kingdom Metazoa; phylum Nematoda; class Chromadorea; order Rhabditida; family Onchocercidae; genus Dirofilaria; species Dirofilaria repens. The sequence continues at coordinate 193,257 of SNRZ01000100.1, forward strand.
TAAGAACGAATTTTCCTAGAGAAATAATGGAAATTTTTTCAAGAATTTCGCTGCTAATATTTAATCAAGATTTACTTTTTTTTCCAATCCAATGAAACTTTATTCAAATTTTCTGTTAAAATACATTTAATATGATAGGATGCTATCTGGATGATGCATGTGTTAAATGACAAATGACAAATATACTAATGTAGACACCTGTGAAAAGGATTAAAATTTGATATAAACTATGGCCATTATCAACAGAATAGCTAGCTATCCCTATCTTCATTGAGAGTGGAAAAATCAGATTGACAAAATTTTTATTATAAAATATCGCTTAAAAAAAATTAAATTTTAGATGTTATATGTTTCAATTTGCGATAATTCTAGATATCATTATTTTATGCATTGCTGTAGTAATTCTTTGAATGATTTCATCATATTTCGCAATGAAAAAGCTAAATGAAAATTCTAATTTAGATATTTATAAATTTGATTTTTTGTCCAATTCACAAAAATTTGTGAGTGACATTCAAATTATTATGCAAAAGGACTAAAACTGTGTCAATTTTTTTGGCCATAGGTCATATGATTTATTAAATTTCATAGAAGCGATTCATTCTTCAGTTGCAATATTTATATTCTTCTTCGACTAGTTGACTGATACTTTTGAAATTTTAAATTATATATTTTGGAGAATACTTCTCGTTTTTCAGAATCCCACATCAAATTCCATATTAAGCAATTATCTCGTCATTGTTAAATTAGTGAATAATCTCAGGAGAAAGCTTCTACAATGAAGATCTTGACGTCAATAACAGATATCTCTGCTATAGATATTTTGGTAAATATAATAATTCCACTGACAGGGCTCTAACTTATTTCATTTATAAATGGTACATTGTATGATACAGTATTTTCTTACCTAAAAATATAACAGAAATAAATATAATTAACATGATTTAATTTCTTTAAGCAGAATTTCATCAACCATATTTGGATTTTATGTTGTTATATATCAAATTTTATATCATTTCAGTGCAAAACAATTCAATTAATTCAAAAGCACAATTTTTTCTGATTATTTTAGTCATACATCTTATAATATAATAAGATAGATTCGTCGTTTCCAAATACATGATATGATTTATATCATGTATATAAATCATATCATGTCAGTTGTTTAAACAAATTATAAGCACAGAAGTGTCACTTATAATGTTAATGAAATGTTTGCAGAATATTGGAATTAATTTTGCCCACTCTTGCATGCAATTGTTAGAATTAGTTAACAATTAGAAAGCGATTTTTCCATTTTAAAATCTATTTATTAACTTTTTAAAAGCTAATATAATTTAACGGAGCAAAAAAGAATACACTGCGTTCTACGGCAATAAACAAATTTAAATTCAATTATTGCTCATCTTTTCAACTATTGCTAAAAAATTTTTGTTAACTTAATTCTGTGATAATTAATGATTTATAATATTAACTTTCAAAAATATACTATTCACTGCGTGCTGTATGCAGAACTCTGCACATTTAAAACCGAATATTTGTGCCTCAAAATGATGTTAAATCTTTGGGCATTTATTTCAATCAATCAACAATTAAATCATTGATGAAATCGAAACATATGTATCATCGATTGACAAATGTATATCGATCGATATTACGTATCTTTTAATATTCCAACTTTTTGACATTAAAATAGCTCGTACACATATAATGAGCAATAATAAAAGGATATGAGATTAGAGATGCTTTAAATTCTAATATTACAATTTATCAATTATTAAGATTATTTCATGTCTGTCAAATATTTATGATCTGCTTATGGCATTGTAGAAAATAGTTAAAAACTTTAAAACTTGTTAGTCAATTTCTTTTAATTATTTATTGATGAGTAATATATTTATAGAAATATTAACTAGGTAACTGATAGTGTTAATTCAATCGAAAGGATTCAGAGAAAATCAAATTGAAAAAATCTTACTGTGACATATATGAGTGAGAATTAATCGACCGTAAATACTATTTGATTATCACAGAAAAATAATCAAATGGATGATTTCCAACCTAAATTGTTTTAATTATCAATATGATCACTACAAATTCAGATAAATCGATAGATGTTTGATGCAGTAACCAAGGATATAGTATCATCTACATTTATCCAAAATTTCGCAACTATTATATTTTCTGGTATTTGAATTTATTTTATAATAGCATAATGAGAACAAATACAATTTAGTGGAATAAAAATATAATTAATTCAGTTCGAACTAAAAAGAAGGAAAATGGCAAAAGTTTAATTTTTCATTTTTTTTTTGTTGTTTCTTTTGTTTTTGTTTGTTTCTTTTGTTTTTGTTGTTTCTTTTTTATTCTCGACAGCATTTGTTACACCTAATATACCTGCAATTCTTTCCAATGATGACTAACAAAAAAACAAGAAATATCAATTGAATTAATGTTTGAACGAAGCTTAGTTGATGTATGGAATTCGAAATTTTTGACAAAAATTTTGAAAATTTTGGAATCATCAGATTGAAATTAATCCATGAATTACGATTTGAAACGCATGAATTTATTCAAATTTCTCCATGGCTATTCTCGACAGCATTTGTTACACCTAATATACCTGCAATTCTTTCCAATGATGACTATCGTTGCGTAATGTACAACTTTAGCGTACAATGTTTCACTTTTCATAATCTGCCATTGCATGTTGATTGAAATCCAAAGTGATTTATGGTAATTGAATAAAACAATTTGAATAATAGAGCATATTTCATTTTAACATTTTGTGTTATTTTATTTTATTGTGAAAATATTCCATTGACGATTTTCACTTGCAGTACGAAAAAGCTGACAAGACATATAGCAATTTTTGTTTTATTCGGATTACTTATTTATTCATTCTTTTATACTGAAAATTAATGCCAATAATTTACAGTATTTGGTCGTATATTTTATCCCAAGCTTCAAATGACGTACTAAGATAATAAAATGTTTAAATTCGTATTGGAAATTTTTAAATCATCCATATAAAATTTTTATTGAAATTAATTTAAGTTTACTAATTGTGACGGACTTATCAAATTACCATTATTTCGGATCGATTTCTAATACAAACAGGAAGTAAATTTTCCATTTCCTGTACATGAAAAACTTTTGAGAGTGTGTTGGTTCTAGTTCATTTTTCCTCCGTGCCTCAAAGTTTGAACTCATTCATCCTGGAACACTGAAATGCGCAAAAATCAATTTTTTTTTTTTACTTTACTTAATCGTAATGAAATTTTTCATCTGCCATGCCATTTGCTAAAAAGCATAGATTATATATGACAAATTAGTTTAAAGTGAGCTATTAATATTTTACCACATTGGCACACCAAATTTAATTTCAGTATTTCCGCAAACACTCTTAACGCCAAATCACTATCCTGATCGCTGAAAAGTATCGGCGCTGATTCTTCCTTCTGTAAATGTTGCTGCAGATGAATTCGTTACTGTTGTTCGAGTAGTTGCGACACAGACTCTCTCCTCATTTCCAAGACTTTCTTCCAGATCTCGTCGTGCTGCAGAAATTCATGCAAAGATTATAAGTGTTTCTTAAGTAAAAAATTTGAGCGATGTATTAAATCCGCTGTTGGGATCTCGACAATATATGTAACTTTAGTTTCATTTTTCTTTAACTACACTCTCAGATTATGAATCCGAAAAAATCATTTTGTCATTGGAAATAATAATAAATTTAATAAATAGTGCAATAAGCAAATATGAAATTATAATTAAACATATTATATGTGGCGTATTTCGCATGTGAATCTTTCAGTACTGGCAAGAAAGACATTCTCCGAGCAAATGATTTATCAAATTTGTCACAGTAGATATATTTGGGTCTTCTATTTTAATGAAAAAAAAAAAAAAAAAAAAACGTGTTTGCAGAAAAATGATGCATAAAGATAATGAATACAAGCTGAAACACAATTTTCAATTTTGGAAAATTCGCTTTTCAATATTGAAATAAAAATTTAATACATAAAAAGCGATTAAAGCAATACTATCATTATAAACGATATGTTTAATCTTAATAATCTCGAATAGTAATTCATAAGGCTGCTTTTGTTGATAAGATCGCATGATAAAGCTGATAGAGTTTTTTGTTTTTAGTGGATCATTTCATCTGAATATATATATTTTTTAGAGAAAGGAAAAAAATGATAAATGTGATATAATGTAATATAAGATGAATGTAATATAACGCAAATTTACTGTGTCATGCAAAATGCAAGCTAAAATTCTCCGCTCACTGCATGTATGAGCTTCTAAAAGAGCGCATTTCACACGCACTTGCTAACAAATGCGCTATTTTTTTTTTGTCGTCGCAGAAATGTACGATGCCTTCTACCTACTAAAACAGATTCTGAGTGCCAAAATCATTTTAAAAGACGTGCTTCAACGAGGTCGGTTGGATTGTTCTATATCGGGCATTATTTGATCTTCCTTTTTCTCTTGAATTATATCATCATTAAAACTGTCTAAATGATTTTATTGAATTTGATTATTGATATTATACTAGCTGTATTCTTGATGTTATAATTGATGTGTTCCCTGGTGTATTATCAAATTTGTTGTAATAAACGTTTAATTATCCAAGTTTTAGATGCTACCATTAAAAGGCAGAAAGAATCCTCAATCTTTGTCACTATTAAAAAAAGATTAACGATAAATAAAGCCCTCAATCTTCGTACTGTTAAATAAAATTGGGAACACAGAGAAATGGAAAGAGAAAAAAAAGTAGCATATTCACAGTATCAATTTTAACATCGCAACAAAACGGAGAGTTCATTTGTAGTGGATGATGTGGGAAAAATCAAAATAATTTTATAGAAAAATATCATGAAATAGCCAAAGCATCTTCTATGATTGCAATATTTTAATTTATAATTAAGCTGTTGAACTTTATGCTATAATTAATATGTTGTAAATTGTGTTGTGCTATGATAACATGGAATAATCAAAATTCTTTTTACATCATGTTAATGTATTGTAAAATTGTGCTTTTGTTGACATGTAAGTAAACAAATTTCCACTTAGTTTATCACTTAAGGAAATTCTAGAAAGATGATCCGGAAGTAATTCTGCAGTGAAATATAATAACAAAATTCAAAAATTTAAATGATGAATCTGTTAATAATATTTTCGGATAATTTTCAACATTACTCTAATATTTTATAATAATTGTTTCTTTTATAATCTATGTAGAAAACAAATCTTCCCTATTAATCAATAAGCGATCAATAAGCCGCTATTTTTCGTCAATTAATAAGTCTTTATTACAACTATTCATTTGTGCCAAAAATCAAGAAAATTCACGATATGTAGATGGCAGTCTTAATTTATTGATTATTTTCAATTATTTCTAGTTAATTTTAGGAGAAAATTGCTATCAACAATGATTGAACTTATGGAATTTAAGATGAATAATCAAAATAAGAGATATGACAAATTTGATGTTTTTTGCTTGATGAAAGTTGAAATAGAATTGAAAAAAAACAACAAATGAATCTTTAATTACGTATATTCACGGCACATATTCGATAGATGTCAGATATGAATGTAACCAATTCGAGAGGATGATTCCGCTGGCATCGAGTAAGACCAATTCGAGAGGATGATTCCGCTGGCATCGAGAAAGACTTTATCATTATACATTATTTTTTTCGTAGGCTTGTTACACTGCTAACATGACTGAACGTTCCTTACTGCGTTTTTCTAAATAGAAAAAGGAAAAATATTTATCATAATAAAAAAGAAGAATATTTATCATAAATATGATTATTGCAATTTTCCTCAGATTAGAAGTGAGAGAATAATTCTTAAGATAAATTATTAATTAGAAGGAAAACATTTCTATGTATTTGCTTTTTAATCTAAAAATTAATCCATGCAAATAAATATAAGTTGATGATTAGTTTGTTAATCCTTTCAGAAAAAAATGATGTTGCAACAAATGCTGCGAAAGAACTTTGGAAAAGTTAGATTTAATTTTCATATTAGAAAGCTGTTCAATATGATAATTCTACCGATATATTTTACTAATTCTCATCATTTATCATCATTTTTCATTTTGAAACAAAGCGATATGCAAAAGAACTATGTGAATTCTCAATTGGGATAATGATCAAATTAAAAATTTCAACGAAAAAATCTAGGCCTAAAACTTTTTTTATTATTTTATACGAATTTTTTTCTTTGATCTCCTTCTCGTTATTCATCTCTCAAAAATGTTATGCTTCAAATCTATTACACAATTTATAAAATTTCAGTATCTAATTGTTCATTTTATTGAAGGGAAAACACAACCTTTACTGCTCACAATATATAGTTTAAAATTTTTATCAATCAATTCAACGAATGAGAGTAATTAAATGTAAAACATCCTTTCCATGTACTTTGGTCCTCTTTATGATTCCTGAAATATTGTTCTTTGTCTTATGAACTTTTCACTATAATTGTCAGAATGGTAAAAGACAAATTCTCGAATACTTTGTTTTTTCATCTCATTATTTTTATTGGGTTCATAAATATTTTTTGGTGAATATTTATATATATACTTTATTCTGATTGCCATTTTTCGAATAAATTTATTCATGCTTCAGATAAATAATTCGTGGAAGTAAGAGCATAAAAAAGAATTTTTTTAATCGATTACTTTTACACTTCCCACCTAATTGTTCATTATTTGATTTAAAAAAAAAAGAAAATGAAAAGAAAGAGAGGAATGTATATAGCACATTTCTTCATTTCGTTACCTTCTTTTGTGATTTATTTATTTTTCTTTCATTTCGTTTAACAACTAAATGAAGTTTCAACTAAAATTATAACATAAAATGGAAAGTATTGAAGTATCTTTTTTTCTTTTTTTTATTCGAATTGAATTGGTTCCATTTTTATTATTTTTTATTAGCATAACCTATATTTATTTTCATTAAACTTTCATGAAATAAAACTAAAATAGATGATATAATATTTGTGAATTTTTGGATAAATTGAGATGATACTGCATCCTTTGATTATTGCATTAATCATCTATCAGTTTATCTGAATTGGTAATGATCGTTAAATAATTAAGCTAATTTAGGTTGGAATTCATCCATTCGATTATTTTTTGAAATAATCACATCATTTGCGACGACATTCACGACTAAGTTCATAGCTCATATATCACAGGAAAATTTTTTCAAATTCTCGTCCTGTTTGAATCTTTTCGATTAAACTAACATTTTCAGTCATCTCTTTAATATTGCTGATAGCTGTATTACTAATCGATAAAAAAATGAAACAAAACTAATCAACAAATTTCAGAATTTCTAACTGTTTTCTGCATTCGCCTTAAGCAAAACAAAAATTACATTTATATTTTTAACAAAATAATCCTATTAACTGATGAATTGTAATATTACAAATTAAAATATTTCTAGTCTCGTTGAATTATTATATTATTATTATTATTAATTATATTTATATAACTTATTTCTTCTGTTTATTGTTAAAATTTTTTTTTAAATAGCTAAAATTTAAAAAGTTGAAATGTTGAAAGATACATAATATCGATTGATGCGTATTTATCAACTGATGATCCATATGTTTCGTCTATCATTAATGAATGTAATCAATTGAATGATTAAAATAAACAACTTACATCACTATACTGATACTCAATCATCAAGTATTCGAAGTAGTGTATATATCAAAAGTATAGTGTGTTTTTTTTTTTCTTGAAAATTCATATTTTTTTCTCGGTTGTTAATTAGTGTAGAATGTAACTGACAAAACATAATTGAAAAAGTAAGGCAACAAATAATAAATTTCAATTAAAATTTCTTTATTATACTAGAAAGCAATGTATTTTTTTATTGCATTAATTTAATTTATATATTAACTAATTCTTAACTAATTCTGTTCCTAATTGTTAACTAATTTTAATTTTTGTAATTAAGACTGAATCAAATTAATCCGTAAATTTGATAAGCGTTTTATCAATAATAATTGATTTTATTGCGGACTATTTCTATTCATGTTTTTAGCATATATTACACTTTGTGTATTATAAAATAGGAAAAGATGAACTTTCATATGTATTACCTTATTTTAAAACAGTTTTATAAATGTTTAAAATGAAATAATCATTTACTTATATAAATTAATTATATGTTAAATTATATGAAAATTCTTAAATATTTGTATTCATATTCGTACAAGTGTATTTTTAAAATATCAAATAGAGAATGATTTCTCAATTATATTTCAATTTGTAGAAATCTAGCATGACTTAACTAGTTCAAATTCTAACTTCAATGATAATGAAATTACAAATGAAGTTTCAATTTGTTTAAACAACTGACATGATTTGATCTATATCATATGTTTGAAAATTAGAATCTATCCTACTATGGAATTAGATATATGATTAAAAGAATCGGAAAAAAATTGTTCTTTTAAATTAATTAATTAAATTCTTTTGCACTGAAATGATATCAAATTAAATATGTATAAGCGTAAAATCTAAAGATGAAATTTTGCTTAAAAAGAATTGAATTGTGTTAAAAAATATTATATATCTATGCTATATTAGGCAATAAAAGTACTGTATCATATAACATACTGTTGAAGTACGATTATCTGCCGTAAAAAAATATGGTATCTAGGATCATTGCACATAATATTATAACGAAATATGTATTGAATATATTTTTATTAATGATCAAGTACAATATGATAATTTTTAAATATTATGTTTGTGTACGTGGAAAGTGTTAGTAAAATAATATATCATTTAACATTGTATTGTTAAAATATGATAAATAAATTTTAATGAAAATCATCCTTTACAGATGATGTTTAATTCAATAAAAACTTCTCCATATGAGTTTTATGAACAGTTAGCACCATGTGCAAAAATTATTTCAATTGGTGGAATCATTCTTGCATTTTATATTCCGTACAGATATATGATTGCACGACAACGCAAAACGCCAATTAAAAATGATTATAAGCAAGGTTTACTTAAACAATACTAAGCTTTTTTTTTATTGGTATTTTATTTTATCAATGAATAACTATACTGAAAATATTAAATAATCAATTTTAAATTAAGTAAAAGCATTAAAAAACCGAGCAATTTTGACTGTCTTTTTGAAATTAAAAGCTTTGAATATTTTAATTGAAATATTTGACGAAATCATAATTTAACTTATTAAATATATGATTCGCATGCTTCATTTTCCTTATCTTAGCTATAAAAATATTTTCGTTCTAAGTAATTATATATTTATTTTAGGCATGGTTTATTTGTATCAATTTCCACGAGTGAAATGTGTACCAAATACTTCACCATTTTGCTTAAAATTAGAAACTTGGCTTCGTATGGGCTAATATACAATATGAAGTTAGGATAAAAAAATTTCAAAATATTCATGTAGAAAAAACTTTGTCTCATTGTTAATTGTCGTGAGGAGACGGACAGGGAATATTTGTTCAATAGTTGGATTATTGGACTCAAAATGGTAAGGTAATATTGAGAATAAAAGAAAGTGATTAGGTAGATTACGGAACGGAAGACGAATAATTTCGATAGTAATAAAGGAGAATAAAAGATATCCGATCGGTGGATATCCATCCGATCTCTGCAAGCAGTTTTCCCAGTATATGGTTTGGACTCCTTTTTTATAGATGATGGATCATAGCCCAATTGTGATTATAAGAGAAAGGAGCTTTGTTTGGATATAGCTTATAGACAAAGCTTACATCTTATATAATACAGTAGAAACACATCTACACTATATATTCATACATGAAAAATCCAACACAAAGAAATTAATGTATTCTCTTTTAGTTCTTTTCAACAATTCGTAATTTACACATTTATTAGATGAAATTTGACAGTCCGTTGAATTGAACAATTCTTTTAAAAATCGTTTTAAGATAATATTCATTTAATTAATGATGGCAAATGGATGAATGATTATTTCATTAAGATAATTTTTTTCAATTAGAACATATGTTCATGGAGTGTACGTTCTTTGGAAGGAACATTGCCATTTCTGGAATATAACGGCAAAGAATATCCTGATTCAGCGCTTGCGATACGGTAACTATTTCATTCATTTATTATCATTCATCTTACCGTGTTTTTTAATGCAATTTTTATCGTATTTACCTATTGCAATGCAAATTTGGCATTGTATTGCTGATTTAAGTAAAATGAATAAATCATTGAGACAATTTAATTTGCAGAGATATGACAATGATATTTTCCAAGGAATCAATGGAAAGTCATTTGAGTGAGGAGCAGAAAGCAACAGCCCGAGCATTTGAAGCAATGGCTGAAAATTCTTTGGCAATGGCCAATGGCTATTTTCGATTTGCAGAACACTTTGATGAAGTATTTCAACAATTGCCGGACGGTGCATTTGGCATATTAACACCATTTTGGAAAGTTTTGTTAAAGAAGATGATGACCTTTAAAGTATTACTTTATTCATCATATTTTTTCGCAATAAAAAACAAATCCTTGTTTTCAGTTATGATATGATATAGGGTGATGTATGAATATTTGCTTCGAATGATATGATGTAATCAAAAAACAAAACCCTGTTTTTTCGTTACGCCCTAGTAATATCTTAAAATAATCGCTTGGAATAATTAACTTATTGTAATTAGAAGTATTCTAAACTTAGCCTAGATCAGATAGTGTCAGAGTTCTTATAACATTTTGAAATATATGTCCAGCTACCACTCTTCAATATCAATTCATTTTTATCATTTCCGGTGAACAAAATGATTTCGATGCGAAATTTATTAAATGCTACTTCTCCTTATATGTCATAAATTGCAGATAAAGAAACGAATGCAATTACTTGCTATTGGAAACATAGTCATGAAGAAATCATAAATATTGCAACTGATGATTTGAAAGCAATTTCAGCCTACCTTGGCAGTAAACATTTTTTCACTGGCTTTAAGCCAACGAGAGTAAGCAAAATGTTTCTATGTAATTTCCATAGTTCAAATATCAGAAAAAAATAAATTGGGAATGAGTTTATTGTGTAATCTGAATTAAGCTATCTATTGAAATTAATTATTTAAATGTTCTAAATTATAATTGTAAATTGATATGTTAAATTAAATTTTGTTTTTTCTGGTTGATGCGGCATTGTTTGGAGTGCTATGTCAAATTGTTTATGCTCCATATGATTTCCCACCTAAAATAACAATTGAAAAGGAATTGCCAAATTTGAAAGAATACTGTGACCGGATTAAAGGTCAGTTTTTTCAGAGCCTTAGTTTTATTTAAATATGATTTCTAATTGCACAGTTAAAAAAATGTGTTAAACTTGATAATACTCTGGAAAGGCATTTCACGAGATGAATTTGACTAATTAAATTGAGTAATTAATTTTTTTTTGACATTTTCAGTTTTAAAACAAGAAGTTGCCGAATTAATGAAGTTGACTAATTAAATTTTTTTAATCCGTCTTTTTTAAAAAAATGAAAATTAGAAATAGCCGAATTAATCAAATTTGAAAAAAAAAAACTGGAAAATAAGGATTGAATAAACAATTTACTATTTATTTTCGATGGAAAGAATCAAACTTGGAATTTTAGCACGATATTGGCCGGATTGGGATAAATGTACAACGGAGTTTACAACGAATTCCGACTGGAAGCACAAAATATGAACGAATAAAAATTCTGCGACGAAAAGATCGATGGCATGAAGTGGAGATGAGCAAAGTCTGCCATGCATTCTTAAAACTTTCACATTTTACAAAATTTCCACAAAGTTCCATCAATTTCATGAAATGTTTTGTCTATTTTAAAGAAATTTTTCATTAAATAAAATTTGGAATAATTAGATTGTGCATAAAGTATTGAATTTACCATAGCAATAATTATCTTACCGTTTTAAAATCAAATAGATTAGAAGACATTTTTAAAATTTATAAATTTCAAATAGATTAGAAGACATTTTTAAAATTTATAAAAATGTCTTCTAATCTATTTGATTTTAAGTTTACTAAAATTTGATTTTTTTTTACGCGATAACAGAATACTCAAAATTTAATAATTCATCTGGTTCCTGGAAAAAATCAGCTACATATACGTCATTGTTAATGCTCTCATTTATTATCAACAAATTTCGCGAAATTTTTTCAGACAATTTTTTTTATTTTATTAATATTGTTAATCAAGAGAAAAAAAGATTATGTGTTTTTGAAAGCGAAAAAAACCATCTTCTAACAGTAAAAGTAATACTCTTATAAGAAAGAATTCAACAATACTTCGTTCGCTAAATAAAACAGAAATATGTTTTAGCAAAAATCAAAACAATGCTCCCATGGACAATTAATTACAACGTTTCAATTTTAATAATAAATTTATTGAATTTTTTTTTTTAAGTAGATTGTATTTTTTTTTTAAATAGGTTTAATTTAGTACATTACAGTTCATATTTAATTTTTTTTATTTTATTGATTATAAAGCATGAAAATTTCTTTTCATTCAGTTTGCGTCTTTCACTTTCATTTAATTCTACGAACAGTTTTAACAGAAAGACAATTCATTTTCATTTTCTTTCTTTTTCATTTTCAATTTTGAATGGATAGTTTTTAACTCTTTCAAAAATTTTCGTTTAATAAATTTATTTTTTGATTAAGAACGATTTTCAGTTATTTTTTGTTTTGTTTAAAATTCTATTTTTCGATGAAATTCAAAAATTTTCGTTTAATAAATTTATTTTTTGATTAAAAACGATTTTCAGTTATTTTTTGTTTTGTTTAAAATTCTATTTTTCGATGAAATTCTTATAAAAATTTTTAATTGCTCTTACTTAAAATAATTCAAATCATATCCAGTATTTAAATACATGCTCATTTAATCATTGAACTATCACTATGCGATGAAATGAATATCTTCTATAGCATGAAAACCTTTTCCATATCTTATATCAATTATCGCAAATGCAAAATAAATCGCCAAAAAAAGTAATTGTAAAGGAGATAAACTTTTGAAGTAGTTTTTGCATTTGAAATATGAATTATCATTTATTAATTTCTCAGCAATTATTGCAGTTGTTTAACCACTACATCCATTTTCCAATATTTATTTCGAAAATATTGAATTTAAATATAAGTTAAATATTTTAACATCAAATAGACTGGAATTCGAAAATCGCGCAAAAAATATCAATTGAACAAGACATGGCATAGAGCAACGCATTAAATAGCGCCACATCTTTTATTCTTTTTTCAAAAAATGGAATTTTTTCTTGCTTATTACTTCTTTCGAATTTTTTAAAAAACGGAATTTTTTATTATTTACTTTTGAAAAAAAAGTAAATTTCTGGAAAAAAAGAATAGTGTGATGCATAGCATATTTCATCATTTCGTAACCTTTTTTTGCCCTTTACCTATTTTTTATTTTGATCATTCGTTAATTAAGATAAATTAGGTTGGAAATCATCCATTCGATTATTTTTCTGTGACAATCACATCGGTTTATTAATATTTACGGTCGATTAATTCTCACTCATATATGTCACAGTAAGATTTTTTCAATTTGATTTTCTCTGAATCCTTTCGATTGAATTAACACTATCAGTTACCTAGTTAATATTTCTATAAATATATTACTCATCAATAAATAATTAAAAGAAATTGACTAACAAGTTTTAAAGTTTTTAACTATTTTCTACAATGCCATAAGCAGATCATAAATATTTGACAGACATGAAATAATCTTAATAATTGATAAATTGTAATATTAGAATTTAAAGCATCTCTAATCTCATATCCTTTTATTATTGCTCATTCTATGTGTACGAGCTTGTTTATTACTTGTTTCGAATTTTTTAAAAAACGGAATTTTTCATTATTTACTTTTGAATAAAAAGTAAATTTCTGGAAAAAATGGTTATATTCTTAAAATTTTTGAATAGTTAACGTCAAAAAGTTGGAATATTAAAAGATACGTAATATCGATCGATATACATTTGTCAATCGATGATACATATGTTTCGATTTCATCAATGATTTAATTGTTGATTGATTGAAATAAATGCCCAAAGATTTAACATCATTTTGAGGCACAAATATTCGGTTTTAAATGTGCAGAGTTCTGCATACAGCACGCAGTGAATAGTATATTTTTGAAAGTTAATATTATAAATCATTAATTATCACAGAATTAAGTTAACAAAAATTTTTTAGCAATAGTTGAAAAGATGAGCAATAATTGAATTTAAATTTGTTTATTGCCGTAGAACGCAGTGTATTCTTTTTTGCTCCGTTAAATTATATTAGCTTTTAAAAAGTTAATAAATAGATTTTAAAATGGAAAAATCGCTTTCTAATTGTTAACTAATTCTAACAATTGCATGCAAGAGTGGGCAAAATTAATTCCAATATTCTGCAAACATTTCATTAACATTATAAGTGACACTTCTGTGCTTATAATTTGTTTAAACAACTGACATGATATGATTTATATACATGATATAAATCATATCATGTATTTGGAAACGACGAATCTATCTTATTATATTATAAGATGTATGACTAAAATAATCAGAAAAAATTGTGCTTTTGAATTAATTGAATTGTTTTGCACTGAAATAATATAAAATTTGATATATAACAACATAAAATCCAAATATGGTTGATGAAATTCTGCTTAAAGAAATTAAAATTTTTAGGGCAAAGAAAATACTGTATCATATACAGTTGAAGTACATTTATCTATAGTATAAAAATACGGTGCCTCTATGAACTTATATGTGTAAGGTTGCACTTACCATATAACAAGATGTGCATTAAATGTATTTTTATCAATGATCAATAAGTACAATATGATAATAATTTTTTAAATATTAATATAAAATATATCATAAATGCAATATATGTTTATGTACGTGGAAAATATTAACTTATATAATCAAAAATAATACATCATTTAACAGTGTATTGTTAAAGTATGATTAATAAATTTTAATGAAATTATTTTTTGCAGATGTCTGATTTGTTAGTATATCAATTAACCGAATTTTTTGAGCAATCATCACTATTTACAAAAACTATTTTAATTTGCGGAGTTATTCTTGTATGCTTTATTTTGTATAGATGTTTAATTAAACGACAGCGCAAAACACCAATTAAAAATGATTATAAACAAGGTTCGATTCAATATGTTAATTCGATTCGATAATGTTAATTTGTTTTTTTTTTTTTTTAATTTTTTTTCTTTTCTATTAAAATTACCAAGTAATATTAATCCTAACAAAAGATCAAATTAATTGTAATTTGAGAAAGATTAAACTGATCATGTTGCCGAATCGAGGGATTTTTTTTTCTTTCAATGATAGCTTTCAAATTTGGACAATTAAACTTTTATTTCGATAAATTCGATAAAACATAAAAGAGATCAACAATAACAATATTAATTATATAATTTCAATAATATTAATACGAAAATTCTAATGGGGTTAAGTATAACATAACTCAAGAAAAACGGACATTAAATAATGCCTTATACATAACTCAAGAAAAAAAGTGATTAAATAATGCCCGATATGATTATCCAACCGAACTCGCACATTTTCTTTTTCTCTAATAGTTTTGGTGCTCAGGACATTTTCTTCTGCTCTCTGGATGATCATGATATAATTTTGAAATCAAGAAATTAGCGCCTTTAGTTTGCATCTAAGAAATTGGAGCTCTTTTAAAGTTTGCTCATAAACAATGCATGGACAATTTCAGCTTACTTTGTTCTTTTCTTGAAATCCTTTCCAAATTTTATATTACACAATAATACGCAATTACGAATACTTATCGAGATGTTAAGTCAAAGATACGCAGATGCATAGATTTAAATCGAAAACAAAGAAATTCTTTACTTATTCTTTTTAGCAACAAATATATAGATAAAAAAAAAACTCAGCAATTTTGAATGTCTTTTTGAAAATTTAAAAATTTGGATATTGTAATTGAAATATTTAAAAAAAAATTTTAATTTAATTTATTAAAGTGTTATTCTGTATCATTCTTTTTACTTATTTTAATTATAAAATTACTTTTGTTTTAAGTAATTATATACTTATTTAAGGCATGGTTTATTTGTATCAATTTCCACGAGTGAAATGTGTACCAACTATTTCACCATTTTGCTTAAAATTGGAAACTTGGCTTCGTATGGCTGATATACAATATGAAGTTAGGATAAAAAAATTTCAAAATATTCATGTAGAAAAAACTTTGTCTCATTGTTAATTGTCGTGAGGAGACGGACAGGGAATATTTGTTCAATAGTTGGATTATTGGACTCAAAATGGTAAGGTAATATTGAGAATAAAACGAAAGTGACTAGGTAGATTACGGAACGGAAGACGAATAATTTCGATAGTAATAAAGGAGAATAAAAGATATCCGATCGGTGGATATCCATCCGACCTCTGCAAGCAGTTTTCCCAGTATATGGTTTGGGACTCCTTTTTTATAGATGATGGATCATAGTCCATTTGTGATTATAAGAGAAAGGAGCTTTGTTTGGATGTAGCTTATAGCCAAAGCTTATATCTCAAGCTTACATCTTATATAATACAGTAGAAACACATCTACACTCTATATTCATACATGAAAAATCCAACACAAAGAAATTAATGTATTCTCATTCGATGAAATTTGACAATCCGTTGAATTAAACAATTCTTTTAAAAATCGTTTTAAGATAATATTCATTTAATTAATGATGGCAAATGGATGAATGATTATTTCATTAAGATAATTTTTTTCAATTAGAACATATGTTCATGGAGTGTACGTTCTTTGGAAGGAACATTGCCATTTTTGGAATATAACGGCAAAGAATATCCTGATTCAGCGCTTGCGATACGGTAACTATTTCATTCATTTATTATCATTCATCTTACCGTGTTTTTTAATGCAATTTTTATCATATTTTAATGCAACCTATCGCAGTGCAAATTTGGCATTGTATTGCTAATTTAATTAAAATGAATAAATCATTGAGACAATTTAATTTGCAGAGATATGACAATGATATTTTCCAAGGAATCAATGGAAAGTCATTTGAGTGAGGAGCAGAAAGCAACAGCCCGAGCATTTGAAGCAATGGCTGAAAATTCTTTGGCAATGGCCAATGGCTATTTTCGATTTGCAGAACACTTTGATGAAGTATTTCAACAATTGCCGGACGGTGCATTTGGCATATTAACACCATTTTGGAAAGTTTTGTTAAAGAAGATGATGACCTTTAAAGTATTACTTTATTCATCATATTTTTTCGCAATAAAAAACAAATCCTTGTTTTCAGTTATGATATGATATAGGGTGATGTATGAATATTTGCTTCGAATGATATGATGTAATCAAAAAACAAAACCTGTTTTTTCGTTACGCCCTAGTAATATCTTAAAATAATCGCTTGGAATAATTAACTTATTGTAATTAGAAGTATTCTAAACTTAGCCTAGATCAGATAGTGTCAGAGTTCTTATAACATTTTGAAATATATGTCCAGCTACCACTCTTCAATATCAATTCATTTTTATCATTTCCGGTGAACAAAATGATTTCGATGCGAAATTTATTAAATGCTACTTCTCCTTATATGTCATAAATTGCAGATAAAGAAACGAATGCAATTACTTGCTATTGGAAAGCATAGTCATGAAGAAATCATAAATATTGCAACTGATGATTTGAAAGCAATTTCAGCCTACCTTGGCAGTAAACATTTTTTCACTGGCTTTAAGCCAACGAGAGTAAGCAAAATGTTTCTATGTAATTTCCATAGTTCAAATATCAGAAAAAAATAAATTGGGAATGAGTTTATTGTGTAATCTGAATTAAGCTATCTATTGAAATTAATTATTTAAATGTTCTAAATTATAATTGTAAATTGATATGTTAAATTAAATTTTGTTTTTTCTGGTTGATGCGGCACTGTTTGGAGTGCTATGTCAAATTGTTTATGCTCCATATGATTTCCCACCTAAAATAACAATTGAAAAGGAATTGCCAAATTTGAAAGAATATTGTGATCGGATTAAAGGTCAGTTTTTTCAGAGTCTTAGTTTTATTTAAATATCATTTCTGGATTAAAGGTCGTTTTTTTCACAGCCTTTTTTTTTTGTTTAAATATGAATTCGGCTATTTATTTTCATTTTCTTTTTAAAGATTTCTAATTGCACAGTTAAAAAAATGTGTTAAACTTGATAATATTCTGGAAAGGCATTTCATGAGATGAATTTGACTAATTAAATTAACTAATTAATTTTTATTGACATTTTTAATTTTGAAATAAGTAGTTGCCGAATTAATGAAATTGACTAATTAAATTTTTTTGACATTTTTATTTCATCTTTTTAAAAAAAAAAAATGAAAATAAGAAGTCGCCGAATTAATCAAATTTGAAAGGGAAAAAAATTGGAAAACGAAGATTGAACAAACAATTTTGCTATTTTTTTTTTCGATAGAAAGATTCAAACTGAAAAAATACCAATTTTGAAGTACTTAGTTGTAGGTCGATATTGGCCGGATTGGGATAAATGTACAACGAAGTTTACAACGAATTCTGACTGGAAGCATAAAATATGAACGAATGAATATTTCACGAAAAATGCATCAATTATATTGAATTTGTTGAATTCGATTGAAGAGAGCTTTGATCCAGATGCATCACTAGGGAAATAAAGGCTAATTTTCATTGGAAATTAGTTTTTTCGTGATTTGGAGTGTAGTTTTAATCTTTTTCTTAAATATGTGTCTTGAAAAGAGTTGTTTGAATGCAATAACAATATAGTTTTGTAGTTGAAAGATCGAAATATTTATGTATATGTGAATAGCTACGGAAAACTGAGTTGAATAAGAATGGAATTCTTTTAGTCCAGTCCAACCAAAGAAGGCCTGCCTTAAATTAATTGTGATAGACTTTTATAAGTATAAGTATACAGGAAATAAGTTACTGTGAGAAAGCCCTGATATCGGTGAACTGAATACAAATATGTAAACGGATGGATGGATCTAAGAATGAAGGAAATTTTAGAAACTTAGAATATCATACAGTTCTTTTGAAGGGCGGATGGATACATCATGAATATGGAATGAAGGAAATTTTACCATACAATTGGAATATCATATTCTTTTGATGGAGAAATAAATATGTAAACAAAAACTAATTTACATATTACATTTTAATCATTGAATATAAAGTTATTTTAGAGTATTAGAATTTATATGTAAATTAATTTACCAGATATTGATGACATAGGTTTACAGGTGCTTAAAATATACAAAATTTGAGCTGAAAAAATTTACTTATATATTAGAATTGGATAAATGATATGCACCGAAATATAAGTGACTTGTTATTTAGATGAAATTATTTTATAAAATTATCTTGGTCTCGAACATCGATAAGTCATTAAGCAACGACGAGCAGAGCTACGCATTTTAAAAACTTTCGCATTTTATATTTCATAAACTATTTCCGTATTTTTTTAAAGGAAATTTTCATTGTACCAAATTTGCGTTCTTACTTTGACATTTTCTGGTGTATTTTTGCCGTAACAATTATTTTATACCTTTTCCGGAAGTGAAAACTAAAATTTAGTCCTTGCAAAAATGATTTCGAATCTATTAAAATTTGATTTTGAATTCATTTTATTAGAAATTTAATACGAATGACAGTACATTTTAAACTTAATAATTCTGTATCGAAAATAAATAATATATTTCTTCTGCTTTTTTCTTCGTGATCAAGATAACCTATAACAACACCATTATTTTAACTCTATACCATTATTTCAATCCTCCTCCTCCTCTCCCCCTTCCCCAAGATAAAATAATAATTAGACGAGAAAACTCTTCTCTTATTGTTCGATTGGAGCTTGATCGTTTTTGCTATTAAAAAAAATGAAATTTAACTCGGCTAAGTTAACAATAGGCTTTGTTGAGCTATAAATGTTACAGTACAATATTGCGCTTAAACAATGGTATGAATTGAACAAATGTGATGGGTTAAAATAATGGTATTAATTAAACAATGATGTAGATTAACCAAGATGTTAAAACAATGATATGAATTAAATAGTGATATTGATTAAATGGATAATATAAATAAAGGAACAAATGATATCTGAAGTCGTTTGGATATTAGCAAGGTATTGATAACGTATCGTAAACTTTCTGTATTGCTGTTGACTTGATTCTACTTCACCTCTACTATTTGCTTCTTACTGTCGCTTATGAAATTGGATTATTGAAGTTGCTCATTCAAACATGATACGGATTGTCGGTAGTGATGCTGACTGTTGTTACTTATCAACGGATGATAGCCAAACATGATACTAATTGTCGCTGTTGCTTATCAACGGATGATAGCTGTTAAATTAACCGAACTGAATTTTTCGATTGAAATTCTTTCCTCTTAAATCCGTTAACTTCTCTTTTTATTCTTTTGATCTTTTTCATTTAATGATTAAATCCTTTGATTTTATTAACATCTTCCATATTTTATCTCTTATCATATTTATATATAACTAATACTTTTAGTTTTTGTCGAAAACTGAAATGAGCATACTTACATATTTATCATCATTAATACTTTCATTTATTATCAGTAAAATTTCATGAATTTATTTAAGGCATAGTTTTGTTAGAATTGCTAATTAAGTGAAAAAATGAATGTGTTTCCAAAATGTGAAACTAAACCGTCTTTTTCTATCATAAAAACAGTACTTTTGTAAGAACTCAACAATATTTCGATAAATGAAAAGAGAAATTTCAGCAAAATAAAAACCAAAAAAAACGTTTCAATTTCAATCAATACATTTACTAATTTTTTTTTCAATTTTTTCTTTTTTTTTTTCAAACGAATGCCATTATTTATTTGTTTTGGCTACCGAATTTCACTTTTTTTTATAGTTTTTGTTTTACTTCGTTTTTTCACACTTCATTAATGCGTTTCATCTATTTGTTTAATTTAATTATTTTTTTTCTTTATTTGTTTTCTCATTTTAATGATATTTGCATAGATAAGAAAGATTAAAATAAATTCTGAATAAATGCTCGCTTCAATCAAATATCTTTTGCAAATTGATTAGAAAATCGTTGGAAAATCTGGAAGGCAAATATTCAACGATTCAAGTATTTAAATGATGAATTCAAGTTTTTACTAGAATTTATAGTATTACAATTTTCTGTCTAATTATTAAACAGCAAAATTTTATAAAAAAAATGTTCGATAGAAGGAATGAAAAAAAGTCCATCCATTTTATTATCTTCCTGAATAATCAAAATTACTGTAACTATTACAATTATGTATGTTTTCATAAAAACATTTGAAGTATTGCATTCAATGGTTTTGCAAAAAAAAAAAAAGAAAAATCTTCATCAATAAATACTGATTTATCAAGTATTTTATCATTTCAAATTTAATGCAATAAATAGATTGCTATTGTGCACATTGATCATTATAAATAACCGCTTTCATCGTTCTGTTCAAGAAATTAAATAATAAAAAAAAAATTGCTCATCAACAAATAATAATTTATTGTTGAAAACGATTAAACAAGATCATATCAAAAAGAATTAAAATAAATTTCACTAAGAGTACTACTCATTTAGATATAAAAAATAAAAGCAGTATATTATATTCAAACTATTTTGATTATATGGAAAATTGTTTTCAGTTTCAAAAATGAAAAAAAATTTTTCGAATCGTATTGTTAGGATATTCGTATAAGGAGTGAAAGCGGAAAAAAAGCGTTTGCGCCAACCGGGAGTTGAACCCGGGTCTGCACCGTGGAGGGTGCAATGATACCGCTACACCATTGACGCTTGTTTTCATTGAGAATTGCACTCGATATTTTAAATGGAAAACTAATTGAAAATATTAAAATTTTCATTATAATCATAATTGCCAGAATTCGATAACTTTCAATTCGAATTCTTTTCAAATACAATTTATCCAGTTTTTAATTCCAAATTTTGAAATACAATATCATAGATTGATTTGTTCAATTATTGAAATTATGAAATATAACTTACTCGATGCAAATTATCAACATTTTGCTTTTTTTTTTGTTTTCATAACAATACTTATGCATTTGTCTTCGCATAAATATTCAAATTATGTGAAAATATAGAAAAAAAAATTTTTATAATAAATGATCAAATTTGACAAAGAAAATAGTGTTCATTTCATTGAGTAATTTTATGAACTTTTTATTAGATTTTCAGTTGAGAAAATAATTCGTAAGAAATTATTCATTGGAAGAGAAAAATTTTCGTGTATTTTCATTTTAATTCAAATAATTCATGCAAAGCCAAATAAAATAAATTCATGCAAAATATACGTTGAAAATCAATTCAAACAAATAGAAATTGATGATTGTTTTGTTGTTATATATTATGAACAAATGCGAAAAAATTCCTCTTTAATTCATGTTCCATGATCATCTATAATAAAAGAAAATATGAAGATTATTCATAAATGAATATGTTAAGACAAAATCAATTTTAAGGTCAAAATGTTGTCAATCGATTCACATGAGTAATGATTCTTATGTAGGTAGAGGAATTTATTTATGTGCGCCAAATAAAGATGATGACTCTTTGTGAGGTCAAAACTTGTGAGGTCAGAACTGATATCTGAAATATGTGAAAAATTCCTAAGCATCAAAATTATTTTCGAAAAATGTACTCCACGAGATCAAATTAGATGGATAATATCAATGATTATAATACGTCTTTTTTTCATATTGTTACCGTTATTAATTTGTCTTATCCAAAATTTTAATCGTTGAATTCGTTGTCGTGTCAGAAAAACTAAATTGTATTAGACGTTTAATTATCCAAGTTTGAGATTGGTGTCTTTGGATTTTATCTTTGCAATCATTTTGAAACTTAATAGCAATAAGGTATTTGCAACTTATGTGTATCACCATGTAGCGTAAGACAAATAAAAGATATCCTGACTCTTTGTTAATCTTTTCATTATCAGTAAAAATGATAAATTTGCTGTGTTGCTGTGAAAGAATCTACAAAAAACGAAAATGCAGTAAAGACGATCTGTGGATAGATGAATATATTTATGCTTAGTTAAGCAAATGAATACGCGTAAATAGCTAAAATTTAAACGAAATAAATTGAGACCATTATCTCTCCTTTTCTTTATCAATCAATCTAACAAATATATCAAATTAAAAAAAAAAGATTAATTTGAATCATTTGTTTGCAATTAATTATATTTTTTAAAATCTACATGATAATATGTTGGACAATTCTGGACTATGTTAAAGGAAAAAATTATTTTTCGACTACTATCAATGATTACACATTGATGTAAAATGATTGTATGCCATGCAAATTTTTTTCCCAAATTCTGTTTCACACAAAAAATAGTTGAAATGATCGGCACTAGTCACGCGAACAATTTAATAAATTTTGTTATGCATAATTTTTTCTAATACATTTACTATTCTATATAAATTTCAGGAATTTCCGTTTTTAATATAATTTTAAAAATTTCTGCCTATGGTATTCAGTACTTGAATTTCATCATATGGTGCTTAAAATTCAGAAAGTTTTGGAAAATAAGAAAGAAACTCGGCGAACATAGTTGAAGAGAAAAATAACCTGAATATTTTTTTTTCACATGAATATATTAGAAATGAAAAAATGTTTTTAATACACCGGTGGATGTGGAAATTGCTCAATACTAGATAACAGTTATTATTTAAAGATAATATTTGCATTTTTCCTTAGATTATACATTATCATGTTGTACATTTTTTCCTAAAATCAAAATTATAGCCCTTAAATTTCATCATATTAATTAATAAATACTGCGAAAAAGATAAAATGGTTATGGTGAATTCATGAGTTCCACAATGAATTTGATTGATTATAATAATTACAATTTTTTTGGTTCATATCATATCATAGAAATATTCGGTTGATGGCGAGATGTTTCAAACTTTAAGCTAAAATGTCGATTCCTATCATCCCATTGTTGAAATTGTAAAATAAACTTGTCATTCTTCGCAAAAGCTACTTTAAAATATATGTTTCAAATAAACTTTAGCAATGATTCGTTATGTTTTGACCTTTATTATTGCTAATTTATTCAAACTTCTTAAAGATCAACGAATGAATCTATTAAAAGCTAATCATTTAAGTATTAAAGTTTTCCAGTTCCGCTATTGGAATTCTCTAGTTAGATTGGAAGGATGTAGCATAAAACACAATTGACCATTGTGATTGAGTTATAAAAAAAGTTGAAAATCCAATATTTCAAATAGCTGAAATTATCAGAAAGAATATGCGTAGTGCGTTAATTTTTGTTGCGCAATCGAACAATCGATAGACCGTATAAGTCAAATTTGATGATTATTCGATTTCAAGAGGAATCTGAAATGAAGAAAAAATCGAAGTAAATGCATCACTGATTAACATTAATATTCACCGATCGATATTTGAGAAAAGCTCAAATATGAAGTTACGAAACTATGTAACTTGAACAAAGATTTCTCAATGATCTCAAGATTGAATAAATGCAACGATAATTAACAGATATTCAAAACGAATAACTGAATGTTGCTGTAAAAAATATTTAGTGGAAAAGGATTACAATGATATGAAAATGATGGTATATTAATGTTTAATGATGCAGTGATAGATTGATCGAAATTAATAAATAATGGTGATGTACAGTTAAATATTTTTGATTTTAAATTTATCCGTATTTTGCATGTTGTAGCAATGTTAATTGTTTGTTTAAAAATATAACATTTTCTCTAAGATTTGTTTAATTTTACTGATTTTTTTTTAACTGATATTTAACTGATATTCATATCATTTATACTTCTTGAATCAAGTCGCGATAATTTTATATTATGAATGTGTAGAATGATGATTTCTTTGGCGTCATGGTCAGGGTAAATCAAATCCGTTTTTAATAGATGGGAAATTTCTTGTATAGGTTTTTCCGCATCAGAACATTCCACAGTTTTAAAATGTTATTGATAATTTTTAGGCTTAAAAGAGCATTTTTATTTGATGGGGAAAGTGGGGAATTAAAGATTTTTTTCCGTAACTGAAATATTTACCAAAGATATGTCGCATTAGTTAGGAAGTCGGAATATAAGTGGGAAGAAGAAACGACGAAAAGTAGCGAAATGTCATGACGAACCAAATAATCAGAAACCTAATTCCATATTGATAAACTTCGACTAACTGCATGAAGGATTTATGTGAATTTTAACAGGAATTTTCAAAAAATTTGAGCAGAAGACACGTCGACTAATATCCATGAAAGGATTTGCATCGCAAAGCTCGTTGGATATAACAAAGTTTGCATTTGCTTTTGAAACTTATGCCTTTGCAGCTACTAAATTTTCTCTTGCTTTTGAGATCTTAAAATTCTTGATAAAATGTCAAGAATTTCTCGCGCTTTTGTTAATAATGCTATCACGTCGAAATTGTCCCTGAGATTGTGCTGGTCGTTTCAGTGGTCGATGAATAGCAGCTGTAGAATGAGAACGTTGCACATTACCGTTACCTGAAGTAAAATGAAAATGAAAACAGTTAAAAAATTGGTATGTTGGATGATGTTAATTTAGGATTATGAAAGCTTCTTTAACTTGCTTTGAGTTCATCAAATGATGTATAAATTCAAGACAATATGTGCGAAAACTTGATAAATTGGCTCATTCACCTTAAAAATAAACTCACGTATTAAAGAGTTAAAAAAATGAACACTGGAAAGTAACTATATTCTGGTTGATCAAATAAGAAAACTGAACAATTACCTCCTTGCCCGTTGCCTGTTGTCTCATCATCCGGTGAACCTTTCCGGTTTGATGGAAATTTCGCCGCATATTCAGCATTATATTCGCTCATATTTGGAACCTCTGAATAAACCATAAAAAACTCACCCGTTTTTAATAATTCACCCATTTTACCATATGATAAACTCAATGAACCTTTGAAGATCGTCGTAAAACCATTCCTAAAAGCAAATACTACATATCTAATATTACAGTAAACTTTAATCTTTCCATAAGTACAGAATATTTTTTGAATCGGGAACACGCAGTTTAACAACTAAATGAAATATAAAATACCTTCTAATTCTATTAGTCAGATATGTCATGATTACTAAATCGAAATCCTTTTTCTTTTTTCCAAATCTACTTCTCTCTTTTACTGAAGAGACTTTTATTATGGATCTTCATTGGAAGATTATTAGTAAGGATACTCCGTTTTATTCTTATCGCCATGTTGGTTATGATTATCATAGAAAGCAGTGGTTTTTTTGTTAGTAGATTAGGTTAAATTTTTAAACTATTAGTTTTTCAAAACTGATGATTTTATTCTATTGAAATTTTAAAATTCCTTGTTTTGATTTTTTTTTAAATTTTTTTATTATTTTACTTTTTTCATTGCAGTTTTTTTTTGCTTTTTTTTTTAATTTTATTTGGGTTTTTGGATTGGGATCCTTTGAAGAGTTGTATTATGATATGTTTAGGTATTTTGTTTACAAGTTGTTATTTGTCTTTGGGTGTTCATGTTTGATATTCTTATTTTATTATTTTGGTTTTTCTTAGTGATACCTTAGACGCCAAATATCACCAGCGGAAATATTATCGCCAATATCATTCCATACACCCATGAGAACAGAACCCGTTGGATCAGCTACGCGTACTGTTCGAACGTCATGTCCTTGTGGTGTGCGTCGTGATTGACCTGTAATTTAAAATAAATTGAAATTCACATCGAATATATCTATACATCTACTAATCATATGACATCACTTGACCTTCAGAATATCGTAAAAATAATAAAAAAGAAATCATATTGTTCACACCATTTCGTACTATGGTTCAAATTTATTAACATGAAAAGAAGTTGAAATAAAATGCTTTTGTTAAACGAAAGTAGAAATAGGGAGGAGAATAAACTAAGTCTGAGCTAAACCGGACAAAAAGCGTATCAAAAGATTCTGATTTTCAATCAAAATAAAATAACTTACCAATATCAAGAACAATAAATGTTAAATTAACATTTTTCATATTTGGCATTAGCTGTGAAATTGAATTCGGTCGAACTATTTCACCAGACATAACTAAAATTTGGAAACTGATAAGAACTGAAAATGAATTTAATAGAAAGCACAAATAGCGAAACTACACATCATTTGCATACATTCTTAAATAGATAAAAGATTAATCTCCATGAAATTCTATCAAAAAATAGCAACAAAAGAATGGAACAAAATGAAATATTCGAGAGTATACGAAATAGATATCAAAATGAAAGAAGAACAAGCTGAGAAATCGAAAAAGTCGATAATTCCTTTTTTTTTTTTGAAATACCAAGCTATTAGGGATTAAAACAAATTAGCAAAAAGTTATAATTTGTATTGATTGGGGTAAAATTGAGCAGAAATTGAAAAAAAAGCTGATAAAGAAAATTGATTGAAAAGAATGATACGAAAGGAAGACTGAGAGAATATCATAAATATTCATGGCTTACGATGATAACAATTTCACTCATCAGAAGAACACTCAACATACAAAATAATCACCGAACCATATCAATCCTTATCTCAGCTCTTCAGTTAATTCAAAGCATTAGTTATAGCGTGCAAAAAAGCCGGTCTAGATTAGATGAAGTAACATTGTGCAAATTTTAGATCTCAAAAATTTTATTGCTTTCATATAAAAGCATAAAATACGTCAAATTGCGTGAAGTACATCATAAATCACTTATGCAAAGCTATATATGCATAAAATATCATATCATATAATGTACAATTCAATTTAACAGAAGCTCGAGTTCAATTCAAGGTAACTTAGGATCAATCGCTCGACGACAACTCAAATTCAATCCAACGGCGGCTCAGGGTCACTCTCACATTCGATAACTCAAGTTATCAAGTTCGACCCCATAATTACAATTTAGGGAACAATTTGACGTAAAAGAAGTCACAATTCAAGGACAGGAGAAGTAGCAATAATGAAGATCAATATCGTAGACTAAAAATTCATTGACTCATTATAAATTGAGCATATCAATCATAATTATAGAAATCATTAAGAACTTTTTTTTAAATAAAATGATGAAAAAAAAGAAATTAGAAAAAAAAGAAAATAAAAAAAAGAAATTAAAGCAATTAAAATTTGCGCAAAACTTTTCACATAACTTGAAATTTATACTTACTTAAAGCGATTAAAATTTGCGCAAAACTTTTTACGTAGCTTGAAATTTATACTTACTCAAAGCGATTAAAATTTGCGCAAAACTTTCCACGTAAGTCGAAATTTATACTTACTTAAAATTAAAATTTGCGCAAAACTTTCCACGTAAGTCGAAATTTATACTTACTTAAAATTAAAATTTGCGCAAAACTTTCCACGTAAGTCGAAATTTATACTTACTTAAAGCGATTAAAATTTGCGCAAAACTTTTCACGTAAGTTGAAATTTATACTTATTGCTCAACTTCATGCAGACTAAACATCGCTTGTCCTTCTAAGAAATTGTCTGGACAAAATTATCCAGTAATTATTTTATAGGATATATATGTATATATATTGCATTTTATAAGATAATGAAATATAAATTAATCTATTCCAGCTATACTTCCAGATAAATTTTAATTTTTTATAAAAGTATAATTAACACTTGCAATATTTCATAATATTGCTGATATATATCAGAGTACACGTTAAAACGTTTATACATGAAACGATATACGTCAAACGTCTGTACATTAAATGACACGTGTGAAACGTTTCTATATCAAATGATACACGTCAAACTTCTATTAATCAACTAATATACATTAAATATTTTCACATCAAAATGATACACGTCAAACTCTACTGATCAAATGACGTATGTCAAAAACTTAGGTATCAAATTATATACGTCAAATGTCTATTGATAAAATAGTGTACGTCAAATATTTATGTATCAAATGATATGTATCGTTTTGACGTATACAGACGTATCAAATAATACATGTCAAAAACGTCTATTGATCAAATAATAAACGTTAAATATTTTTACATCAAATGATATACGTCAAACGTCCACTGATCAAATGGCGTATGTCAAAATATCATATATATCAAATCATACACATCAAACATCTAATTGATCAAATAATCTACGTCAAATGTTTATACATCAAAATGATATAGATCAAACGTTTATTGATCAAATAATGTACGTCAAAATATTTATACATCAAAATGATACACATCAAATATGCTGCTATCTTTTTTTTTCATTGCTAAATTAATTCTTAACATTACAGATAATTTAAAATGCATTATATAACAATTACGAAAGAATTTTTATTTGCGTAATTCTTGTTATGTATGCATTGAAAGTTCTTTTCAATTTTCGCAATATTTCAATTACCAATTTGTGTCACTTTATAATGCGTATATTGTAGAAACAATTTTTCCTATTAGTTTTTTCATTTTCTTTTCAAAAAGAAAATAATAAAAAATATATACATTTTTGTTAGAGAAATAATTTCGTATTGCTTTTTCATATTTGCGAAAATTTCATATATATATATATTATGAAATTATTTATTTTTTTTTTATTAATTTTTATTTTTATTTATATAAATTCCACTCAATCTTGTCATTCTTTACTTTTCATTATTATTATTATTATTACTGTTATTATTATTATTACTATTATTATTATTGTTTAATTATAATTATTATTACTGTTATTGTTATTAATATTATTATTATTATCATCATTTCCAAATATGTAGCAAAATTTTCATATATATATATTATGAAATTATTTATTTTTTTTTATTAATTTTTTATTTTTATTATATAAATTCCACTCAATCTTGTCATTCTTTACTTTTCATTATTATTATTATTATTTATTATTATTATTACTATTATTATTATTGTTATAATTATAATTATTATTACTGTTATTGTTATTAATATTATTTTATTTATCATCATTTCCAAATATGTAGCAAAATTTTCAATATATATATTATGAAATTATTTATTTATTTTTTATTAATTTTTATTTTTATTTATATAAATTCCACTCAATCTTGTCATTCTTTCCTTTCATTATTATTATTATTATTACTGTTATTATTTATTTACTATTATTATTATTGTTATAATTATAATTATTATTACTGTTATTGTTATTAATATTATTATTATTATCATCATTTCCAAATATGTAGCAAAATTTTCATATATATATATTATGAAATATTTATTTATTTTTTATTAATTTTTATTTTATTTATATAAATTCCACTCAATCTTGTCATTCTTTCCTTTCATTATTATTATTATTATTACTGTTATTATTATTATTACTATTATTATTATTGTTATAATTATAATTATTATTACTGTTATTGTTATTAATATTATTATTATTATCATCATTTCCAAATATGTAGCAAAATTTTCATATATATATATTATGAAATTATTTATTTATTTTTTATTAATTTTATTTTTATTTATATAAATTCCACTCAATCTTGTCATTCTTTCCTTTTATTATTATTATTAATTATTATTATTATTATTATCAATTATCATTTTACCAATACGTATGAAAAGATGAAAGATATTATTACTATTATTTTATTATTGTTATTATTATTATTATTATTATTATTATTATTATTATTATTATTATTATTATTATATATTATTATTATTATTATTATATTATTATTATTATTATTATTATTATTATTTTATATTATTATTATTATTATTATTATTATTATTATCATTATCATTTTACAAATATGTATGAAAAGATGAAAGAAAAAATTTTGAAATAGTATTTATCCGAACGAGAAGGAAAATGAATGTTTTTATTAGGATCATTGAATCGTTTACAAAAATGCAATTCCATATGGATTGATAGATTCGTCTAAAAATTTTTATTTAAACTAAACAAACTTTTCCTTTTTTCTTTTTTTTTCCTTTCTCTTTTTTTTTTGCTTATCGAAATAAAAAAAAAAAGTGTGAAATGAAAAATTTTGAAATCAAAAAAAAAAAAAATAAACAATGAAAAATTGTTGGATTTAAAAAAAATTTTTGTTTGTAAATAAAAATTATTTTTGTTTATATTATTTGTTTTTTTTTTTTTTTTATTCTAACAAAATTTATGAGAAATTTTTAAAAAATAAAATAAAAAATTTTGTTATAGCTTGAATGGTTCCGCTTTTTTCATTTTTTTTTTTTTTTTAAAATTATTATTATATTTTTGAGTAATAAAAAGTATGGTATTTTTAATTTTCAAGCTTTATTAATTTAATTAATTGTTTAATTAATTAAAACATTTATATTCTAACCATTATATTTTTATTCGTATATTATTGCAGCTTTTTTTTCAAGTTATCACTAATTAATTTGTCAGTTCAAGTATTTATATACTAATCATTACATATTTATTCATAATCTTTAAACATTATCATATCATCATTAAACAGGTAGATCATTGCTTAGAAATAAATTAATTTCATGCCAAATTTAAGTAATTAATCTGTTATGATAAATAAAAAAAATTGTATTCGTTTTTTTTGGACATTCGTAATTTTATCTTAAAATTTAATAAATAATTAATATTCATTGTAATTGATAAATTACCAGTTTTTATGAAATGATTATTCTCTCAAATTTTATAAAATTTCACTTTTCAAATTTCTTTCCTTTTTTTTTTCGCAATGATAAAGTTAATTTAGATGCTTTCTTATTTAAATAAAAAAAAATTTTGCTGATCTTTGAAACTTAAACTTTATGATAAAATTAAATTGTCAAATTTCATTCAAAAATAATCGCTAAGCTAAAACATTTTCTGTTTTCATTTTTTATTTTTTTTTTCGACTAATAGAAATAGCAGATGGTTAACAGATTTGAAATAATTATAAAAATAATAAAATCATAATGATAAAATGATAAATGAAATAGCGGTTGAATAATAATATCATAGTTTCAAAAAAAAAAATTAATTATAATTTTTTAAATTATAATTTTAACTAAAATTAATGCTAATATTGCAATGAATTTTGATTGAACATTAGTACTTTTTTTTCTTTAATCCTAAAATGAAAGATAAATTATTTGAAAAAAAAAAAAAGGAAAAACCGATAATAAATATTAATTTTTTTTAGTAATAATTGCAAAATGGAATAGATGTGATTTTTAATTTTGATTAAAATTTTTCATTTTTTTTTTTTGAATTATCAAATAGTTAACAGAAGGAAAATTATCAGAGATAAAAGATAAGTGAAGTTAAGCGCTCAATTCAACTATCCGCCTTTCTTTTAAAGTTTCTATTCTTTTGAACTACTATTTTTTTTTCGTCGTTTTTTTCATCTAGTATTTTAGAATTTATTTCAAAACAATATTTGAAAAAGTAAGAGAAAAAAAAAATGTGATAAGATAATGATGAAATAATTGTTACTCGTGATAACAGTGTAGTATCAGTTCTAAGTTTTAGATGGAATGATGACGAATAATTTTAAAATGTTCATCCATAGCAATGTGATAAACAAAAATTTTAATGATAACCAAAAATTATTTCTTCTTCTTATTAATTAGTGCCATTTATTTAAGAGGAAATAAATAAATGATAAAATATTTTATAAAGGAGATGATGATCATTGATTTTGAAATATTTTATTAATCTTTTTTTTTCCTTTTTTTTTTTTTTTCAAGATAAACAACTTCATTTATTGCAGAAAAAAGCGCATATGGTACTTTTGCGCAGATTCACACTTATTCATCGTTATATTCATATTTCTTTTTATCCGTTCTTATTCTGATCATTTTTTTATGGTCACGAAAAGGTAAAAAAATTTTCTCAACTTCCAATTCAATATGAAAATGATCTTGTAATATCAACAAAAAAAAAAAAAAAAACAACTAAAAATTTCAGTAAACAAAATAAAATAAATGATAAAAAAAAAAAATTCGTCTAAACTTTTATTTTACACTGTAATTATTGAGATAATGATCATTGCTATTCACAAATTATGCAGAAAGTTTTTTTTTTTTTTCTTTAGAAAATATTAGTAATTTAATATAATCATTTTGCATTAATTTATTATTGTTGGAAAAATTCAATGATTTGTCTGATTAGAATTAGAAGATCATTCGCTTTATCACAAATTGATATTGAGATTAAAATTTCTCAGCCTTAACTATATACTTTATGATTAAAATTAAAAGTTTTAAAATTACACAATTTATAATATATCTATTATGATTATCATTTTAAGCATAAATTATTGAAATTAATGCTTAAAAAAATTAATATAATCGAAAATTTCAAAAAAAAAAAAGTTTAGGATCACAAATAGCAGAAATTAAAATAGCAGTGATAACAATATTGAAAGATCTTAGTAATATCAATGAATATCAATTAGCAATGAAAACATTTGAATGTTATTGCATATATCAACGATATTCCTGGATTGTAATTAATGTATCGCAAAATAATACCTTAAAATTACTTTGTCCGCAAGAACAAGGTAAATGTCAATTTTTTTTTTTGATAAATAAGCAAAAAAAAAAAAACTTTTAATAAATTATTTGTAATAAATATTTTATTAATTTTTTTTGTCATTATTCAGTCGTTTTTGTATTTCACTTATATCTTATGTCTTATTCATTTTATTAATTAATTGTTAATTAATTTTTACATTTTCTTTCAAAGGCATTGTGTTAGCGCAATTTTTACAAGAAAATAATCATTATGATTACATAATGTTTGTTGATTCGGATATGGGTGTTATCAATCCGAAACGACGAATTGAGGAATATATTGTAGATGATAAAGATATCATTTTTTATAATCGTATTTGGAATTTTGAAGTAATGGCTGGAAGCTATTTAGCTAAGTAAAATTGAAATTTTTATTTATTTAATCGTGAAGTATAATAATTTCTATTGTTTAAATTTAGTTCCATATTATTTATCATTAATAGTTTAAATAATTGGAAAATGATGATATATATTTCAGAATGTTAGAGAATTAAACAAAATTATAATTTTCAAATTTTGCATTAAATACTTATCGAAAATATCATAAAATTTTCATTGATAAGAAATATAGTAACAACTTCTGATTCATGATAAAATATGATTGAATTTTGGGAAAAATAAATAAATTCTTATAAAAAATATTTTATAAGCATATTTTTTGATATGAATGTAAAGATGATAATAATCTCAAAGATATCTAAATTTACAGAGATTATTTGATACTATTTTCAGGAATACGATATTTGTTATCAATTTCTTACGAATATGGGAAATTACAACTATCATTTACCAAATTCATTTCATGGATCTGATAATGCTGCTATTCATGTTGTTTTTATTTCTCGAATAACTTTTTATTATTTCATTTATTTTTATTTTTTTTTTTTCTCAGAAATGAGTAATGTTTCGGAGAGAAAAAAAATTTTTCATTCAGAATGATTATATTTCAAAAGAAAGGACAAATTATTTTCCAAAAAAAAAAAAAAAAACATAAAGAAATGGCAATAAAAAAATTCATTTCAAAATTTCACTTCTTTTTTTTTTGCAATTAAATAATCGGTTTTTATCAAATTTTATTTCTTTCAAGAAAAGAAATTAAAAATATAATTTCTTTTTTCAGATTTTTTCAAATTCAATTTAATTGTCAAATACAATTTTAATTCTTTTTAATTCATTATTATTTCTCATGCCTCAATATATTGAATTCGATTATGAATTCATTTAAATTTATTATTACGTATCATATTATAAATCATTTTTAGTACATAAAATTATTTGGCAAAAAAAAAAAAAGTAAAATTAATTATTTTTAAGCAAATGCTCGCTATCACCATATTACTAATTTCTCGTTAAATTGGAAATAAAATTTTTTGTTAAAATTTTCTGACAAATATTTTGATGAGAGATACTTTCAGGCAGTTTTATTACATATTGCGTCAATAAATGTGAAACATTGCGAACCTTTATGGAACATATCAAATTAAGTTATTTACATTTATAGATATATTACTTTTACCTTCATTCATTTCTTAAATTATTTATTTACTGTAATAAAGTATGTAGTAAAAAGTATTACTGTATTAAACTAGATTACTGTGGTAAGATGGATCGTATTGATTGAAAAGTTTGTTGTCATTTATTTAGAAAATAGAATTGAAATTTAGCTAAAAGCTTGCTAAATTCTAAATTTTGTAATAAGAATTACGGAATTATTATGATTTCTAAATTTAAGATGGATGTATTCCTAGCAAAACTTATCAAAACATAAAGATTTTATCACAATCAATGTGATAAAATTTTTTTGCTTCTGTTTTCATTTTTTTTTAAAAAAAAGAAAAAAAGTTTTTTGAGAAATAATTTTTGAATTTAAAACTTCAATGCATTATTAAAATAAATAATTTCAAAACATTCTCATATCTTACAGTTTGTTATTTATTAGAAAATGAGTAAAAAAAAATAATTTTACTAACATTTTAAACAGTAGTTACGCCTTATAAGGAAATTCTCTTCACTAAGTGATTTTATATCTTTTGGTTCAATCACTAAGTGGTTTATATCTTTTATTTACTACAAGTAGTTACTGATAATGTAATAAATAATAATAATAATGTTTTAAGGACCGTAATTTTTATTCGGCACTTGAATCTTTTGCACGGAATGTGGACTTAGTTATTTTGATAGAAAAATGAAAATTGAAATTTTTTATTTCTTTTAGAAATTACAAAGATTTATTCACATATGAGGCTTGTATTCGAGCGCAACTTGAAACTAACAAAAAATGGAAACGTAAAATAAACGTTTTACCAAAAGGTCAATCATGGGCACGTGATGGTTGGCTTACTGATTCGAAATGGTCCAATGATGATTTCATTTTTCACGGATGGCAAAAACGGTCAAACTTTAGAAACACTAAAACAAATTCATGTACAATTTTTTTCCAAATCTCATAAATGATTAAAATTATAATTACGATGATTTATGATTAAAATATTGCTATATATATATATATATATATAAAAAAATCATTATGAAGATTCAATGAAATGAAATTATATTAAAAAATTATGATTATTGATGATAGTTTTGAAATAAAATTTATTATAATGTAAATTATAAGATGTAAAATTAAAGCGACGATAAAATTGGTAATTGTTTATTTTATAAAATTAAACGATAAATAGGTAAATTGTTTATATTTCAATTACAGGCGCTTAAATAAGCAAACATTTGCATCATGGAAATTGCCATTTTTATCAGCTAACATTAACATATCACTATGTGATACCAATAGCTATATAGAAAATTGGAAATACAATCAAAGTTTTGCACGAGATCGAAATGAAATTCGTTCCGAATTGGATACTATAATTGCCATAAATGATGTCGAATATTTCAAGGAGAAACAAAATGCGGAAAATATTTTGGCTAATTTAAGGAAAAATAAATTAATTTGGCATAATTCATCAATCAATAATTCAACTAGTAAATGAAAAAAAAAAAATCAAATTTTGGCTTAATATATAAAATTACAAATTGTTAATAAAGAAATAATCTAATATATTCTGTTGAACATTTTTTTTTTTATTTTTTTTTGTTACTTAACGGAAGGTTAAAAAATTGTTAAGTAATAGAAATGAAAGAAACAAAAATTTTTGGCTATTCATTATCATATCAAAAATTTGTTGCTAACTTTTTCATATCAAAAATTTGTTGCTAACTTTATGTTTTCGTTATCATTGTAAGTCGATTATTTTTGATATTTTAATGGAAGTGATCTTTCTTGTTGTCTTTTCATGATTCATAATTTAAAATTACGTCGCTTTTTTTGTTCATTCTTATCAGTTGGAAGTTTTCTTGAATGTTTTTTACATTCCCTAAAACAAGATTAATCCTAATTTTTTTGATTAATTAATTTAATAATTATAATTTCTTTTTAAATAAATTATAAATGAGCAGACAAATTTTTTTTTTCATTCCATTGCCTTCTCATTCTTACAATTTACTAATGAAATCAAAAATTATAATTCGATTGTTTTTGTTGTCTATCCAAATTTCATTACGTATATGATTGCAATTTTATCATTATTGTAATTATTAAATATTTTTAAATAATATATAAACAAATTTAAGATTCTATCCAACGTAATTGCGGATTTTTATCAAAATTTAGTTCTAAAAAAGAGCAATCAAATATGCTTCTCTTCCATTTCTTAATTCTTATTTTTTTTTAACTTTTCTTAAACAAAATTAAATTTACTTATATTTTTACGTTAATTCCTAATTTCATTTGTGCTTTAAATAACTGGAAACTTAGTATTGTATTAGTATCAGTATGAAATGGACCAGATGGACAGGGTGGTGATGAAAGGCTTATAATTGATAAGCCCTGGAGCAAAGAAAGGACGATTGCAGAAGGAAAGGAGTAGATGCGGCATGCCTGGAAGTCTAAGATTTCAAGAACTTCAAGGAGACAAGAATCGGTAGAATAAGGAAGAATAATAGAAGCAATCAAATTTTGATTTTCTATAAAATTATGTCAATATTCCATTTCATTGGTCCTTTATATGTAATAATTGTTTGACTGTGAAAATTCGGTTATCGCAACGGAAATTTTCCGAAGCAAAAGTAATTAAATTTAGCGAAAGTATTGATTGATGGTTTTATTATCATTTATTTTTGCTATTTTGATGAAATGAGTAATGCTATTCGATCATTTTCACTCATATGGTAAGTATTAATGTGTTGACAAATTGCGATTTTATCTTTTTGTTATCAATTGAATGCCATTACAAAACATTGATACGAATTGTGATAAACATATGATAAAACATAAAAACTTTAATTTGTTTGAAATGTTAAGCTTATTGAAGATATGTAAATTATTTGAATATTTCTATGTTCAAATTTTTTGCATTTTTTTTTCTTCTTTTTTATTGCTTAATTTCATTTCGCTGAATGTTTTGTTCCAAGTAATTGTTGCCAATGCATTTATTTTCGGTTAGTTTTATTCATTTACGAAGTTAAGTTTGATGACACTTAATCTCGATGAAATCATCGTACAAAATTATTTCATATGTTCGAGATCTGTATTGCGAGTATGTGACGACAGGATTTGTGTCGCATAAGAAAAGATTTTCTTGGGTTAATGATTAAAATCACCTTTTGATTTGATTGGGAGAAATTAATATGGTCAAAAAAGTTTGCTGATAAAAAATTGTCGCTTTATCAGCGAATGAAAATAAAACAATTTTCTTCTTATAATTAATTAGAAGAAAATTAATTTTCTTAATAATTAGATAAAAACGAATGAGAATAAAACGACGAAACGACGAAACGACGAATTAAAAAGACGAATAATAAAATGTATGATAAAACGAATAATCATTTGTGAAAAAATTGGATATTAATTTTGAGCAAAGATTAAAATAATGAGCGTATGATATGAGTGAAGTAAGAAATTCTAGATTTATGATAAATACAGTATACGCGATGGTAATTTTGGAATTCTTTTGAAGATTGTTAATAGGAAAGGGAATTATTTGATCTTTATTCTTTCTACTCATATGAATAATTGAATTGAAAAACAAATTGTTGTCAAATGTGTTAGAAAATTTTCCGTGCGACAATAACAAGATGGCAATTAGCAAAATTCATTTAATCGAAAAAAAAAAAAGAATTTTCTGCTATTACATTTTCCGTTTCTTAAAAAAAAAAAAAAAAAAAAGACGCAATAAAAAATAAAAATTATCATTTAAATTATCGATAATATACCATTGACTCATTGTTAATAATATTTTCAATTTCTAATATATAATTATTACATCATTATGAAAAATATTAAAAATTAAATTCGATCAAACATATTACTACATCAATATTACTACATTTCAGAAGGATGAAAAATTATTGAAATTTCAAAAAAAAAAAAAGTTAAAATCTTTCAAATAAAAAAATTAATAAAAATATATTTGAGTTAAGGAATATGATTTATGAGATTTCGATTGCTAAATAAATCTATTTGTAATTGTGCTTTTTTTTTTTTTGTTGTAAATGATACGAATATTTGAAAGTTCCGTATATTTTGAAGTATGACATAAAATGTAATGTATTTCTTTCCATATGGGCCGTTTTCTTTTTCTCAACATATATTTTACACCAAAAAAAAAAAAAAAAGAAAATAAAATTCTTCTAATCATTGCAATAATTTAGGCAATCTTTTAATAGAATGAAAAAATTTCAATTTGAAGTTTGAAGTTTAATTGATCATCATGTATTAATTAATTTAAATGATGAAAGGAATGCTTATGATACCATTTATCAACATTCTTATCAAGCATTTACTGGAAATTATTCGTATGATTTTACGCAAAAGGATTCTTTTGCTTTTTTGTAGATTGTTGATTGAAGATTGATTCTTCGTACTATTATCACTCGACTAGGCTAATGGGATTTCTATGATATTATTTAACATAGTGCTATTATCACTCGACTAGGCCAACAATAATAGATTTTATAGGATTTCTATGATATTATTTAGCATAATATCACGCTTATCACAATAGTATAGATTTAAATGCATAATATACAAGGAAAATAGACAATGAATCGTCTAAAATAGCTTCTCACGATATTTTATGTATTCTTTGTAAAACTGAAGAATTGTAAAGAAAGATTATTCTCATTTTTGGTAATTTTCACTTCTATTGACATCTTTTTCCGTTTATGTTTTTCTTTTTTTTTTTTTGCATTGTACACTGAAGAATTTGAAAGAAAGAAATTTTAGAATATTTAAATAAATTGAATTTTTTTTTTTATTACCAAATATTAATTTAATAATTTACATGTAAGATTAGCAAGTAGCATAATTTAGCTTAATGCAATGAAGAAAATTTCAAAAAATCAATTCAGAATTTTCAATTCATGCATTACTTAATAATTTACATCTAAGATTAGCAAAAAAAAAAAAAAAAGAGCTAAAAGATAGATTGGATCAATTATTTTCCAAATCTTCTGATCTTTTCATAAAATAAATCATTGATGAAATTTTTGCTGATTTTTTCAACAAATATTATTACTTTGACAAAAGATTTACACATTTTTTTTTTCCAAAATTCTCTCATTTTTAACAAATATTTTTTCAGCGTAATTTTATTTGAATAATAGAATTTGTAAATTTTCCAAGTATTTTATAAAAAAATAATAATAATTATTATTATGTATCATATTATATTATCATACATGATAGATAACTTATTCCAAAAACAATTTCATTTTTTTTTGAATTTAATTATTTTCATTTGTTCCAAATATTCGCTTTGAATTTATATTTTAATGTGGCGCTTTCGTTTGGTGGATTATTCTAATTTCAAGGATTATCCGAAAATTGGAATAATTATGAAACTTACCGGAAGATTTGGAAAATTATTGATAAATGCATCGGCAACAATTAATTGGAACAAAACATTCAGCAAAATGAAGTTAAGCAATAAATAAGAAGAAAAAAAAAAAAATTCGAATATAGAAATATTCAAATAATTTACATATCTTCAATAAGCTTAACATTTCAAACAAATTAAAGTTTTTATGTTTTATCATATGTTTATCACAATTCGTATCAATGTTTTGTAATGGCATTCAATTGATAACAAAAAGATAAAATCGCAATTTGTCAACACATTAATACTTACCATATGAGTGAAAATGATCGAATAGCATTACTCATTTCATCAAAATAGCAAAAATAAATGATAATAAAACCATCAATCAATACTTTCGCTAAATTTAATTACTTTTGCTTCGGAAAATTTCCGTTGCGATAACCGAATTTTCACAGTCAAACAATTATTACATATAAAGGACCAATGAAATGGAATATTGACATAATTTTATAGAAAATCAAAATTTGATTGCTTCTATTATTCTTCCTTATTCTACCGATTCTTGTCTCCTTGAAGTTCTTGAAATCTTAGACTTCCAGGCCTGCCGCATCTACTCCTTTCCTTCTGCAATCGTCCTTTCTTTGCTCCAGGGCTTATCAATCTATAAGCCTTTCATCACCACCCTGTCCATCTGGTCCATTTCATACTGATACTAATATAAATACTAAGTTTCCAGTTATTTAAAGCACAAATGAAATTAGGAATTAACGTAAAAATATAAGTAAATTTAATTTTGTTTAAGAAAAGTTAAAAAAAAAATAAGAATTAAGAAATGGAAGAGAAGCATATTTGATTGCTCTTTTTTAGAACTAAATTTTGATAAAAATCCGCAATTACGTTGGATAGAATCTTAAATTTGTTTATATATTATTTAAAAATATTTAATAATTACAATAATGATAAAATTGCAATCATATACATAGTCAAACTTAAATTAATTCAACTAAAAATGAGAAGATAATGAAATGAAAAAAAAAAATTTGTCTGCTAATTGACAATTTATCATTATTCTTTTCATATTATCACTTTGATACAGCACTGACTCATAGAGATAAGTCGAAGATATTGTCCTCCGAATCTTCCAATATAAACAATCAAGAGTATAGTCCTTCGGCTTGCTTAAACTTACCAGAATATGAGGATCGTTGTTTTTCCTTTTAATTTCAGGCTTTTCTAACTTTTTATTAAGATATTTGCCAATGTGCTTATTTGACGAATGCAATTGTGCAAATGGTCAAATCAGACTTTTCTCATTAAAAGCATTTTCTATGAAGAATTCAGATATTCTTACAGCCTTAGCTTATTGATTGAATTTGTCCATAACAAATGGCTTCAGCATTCTCGACAACCTGTCTCCTTTTTATCCTTTTATCTAATTTCCAAATAACACTTTTTTGTCTTTCCATCTATTATTCTGTTAACCTGCAACTGATAAATTATTTTGCTGATAATCTTTTATTTAAATTCAATCATCCATTCATCGTTTCGTTAAACTTTCCGAAACAAACATTCTGCTTAATCATTCATTTGAAATTCAAAACTACGAACCTATCTGACATTCTTCACAAAATTCTTTAAAAAATCTCGCACTTCTTGCACATTTTTTTTTTTTCAAATTATTTGTGTCTCAGCAAAGTTTCCTAGCTATTTGTATCATATAATTCATTTATTTTTATCGATTTTTACAACGGAAGAATTTTTAATCAAAAAAATCTTCTAAATCAATTTTCCTTAATCTTATTTTTATTGGATAAAAGATAAAATGATGAAGTATATGAAAAAGCGGGAGATATGAAAACAATGGTAGATTAACCATATGCGATCATCATTTCTATTTGTGTACATAATAAATATAAAAAGTTAATTCAGAAAAAAAACAGTCATAAAAATTTTAATCAAATAGAAATAGAATTTAATTGTTAACGATGATAGGAAAGAGTTGATTGAATGGCGGAAAAATTTAATAGTTGGATAAAATGATGTTAAGAGTGATAGTGAATGAAATATTTTTGTTCATTCATCATATCCATTCATGCATTAAAGTCTATCTGGAAAATTATTGATAAATGATGATTCATTTAATTCGAGAAGATCATAAAAATTTTCTCTCAGTAACAATTCAAGAATTATTGATCAAACAAGCAATGGATCGCTCATTCATAATTGGGTTGAGAAGATCTAATGAATTTACAAGAAAAATATAATAAAATTTTCTGCATCCTTCATTACATCTGTCAATAATAAAAGTTTTTTTATACATTAAAAATATTTGATCTTTTTTTACGAGAAGAAATGTTAAGCAAAATGAATGTGATGATAAGGAAAGATTACAAATTTTTCTTGCTATGATGTGATGATAAGGAAAGATTGCAAATTTTTCTTGCTATGATGTGATGATAAGGAAAGATTGCAAATTTTTCGTGCTAATAATCTATCACTTCGTTATTCTCTTCGCAAATGTAATCAAAATAATGAAATTTTATTAAATTTCCAATTATTAAACTTTCAGGAATGAGCATTAAATTGCTCATGTAGAATATGATAAATTTCAGGCTATGGCACATCATAGGTGTATAAACTTAGTAAAAGTTTGGATAAAATGATGTTAAGAGTGATAGTGAATGAAATATTTTAATCAAACCTTCTGATTAATCAAACCTTCGTGATTTGCTGATATCGCTGTAAATTTGATAAAAATGATAATAAATAATTGTTCCTTCAATGAGAATCTATTTGGATCTTTTAATTTATTCTGGCTGACGCTTTCATGCTAAAATGAGCATTTGTGCCTCTAGATTAGATTATTTTTATTCTTTCGATATCGACTTGGCACAAGCGGAATGCAAAACATCCCCTAATATCTCTCGATGTCTGATAAACCATTCTCAAAAATACTAAATCAAT
The DNA here is from genome assembly GCA_008729115.1 of Dirofilaria repens. NCBI lineage: Eukaryota > Metazoa > Nematoda > Chromadorea > Rhabditida > Onchocercidae > Dirofilaria > Dirofilaria repens. The sequence goes on from SNRZ01000100.1 coordinate 236,747, forward strand.
TTTCTTGACATTTATCAGTAAACTTCACTTCTCAGTATCCTATCATTTATTCCACAAATACTTTGCTTAAATCACTCAAATTTTAGCTCTTGAAAGATTGAAAATTTGTTAGTTACAATTAAAGCTTTTCTCAATATATTTAACAAAATTTCATTCAAATAGGGATGAAGAAAATAGTAAATCAGAATCAATCAATCAATGATATTTGGTTGATTAATATAAATGAAAATTTATTTAGCATTGACCACATAATGCGTTATTTTTTTCATCTCGAATTTGTCGAGAAATGATTAGTTATTCGTTTCTAAATTCTGTGATATTCATATGTCGGACAGTTTAAAAATAAAAGTAAATAAGAAAATTTTTGAATAGAATTATCAAACGGAATTATTGCTACTTGTAGATTCTGAATATCAATGCAAAAATATAAGACGATGGTTTTCATTTACTAAAAGTATGTGTGAAATTTTAACAAAAACATCTCAATTTTCTTTCCAGTTTGATTAGCTTTTTATTGTTTGCAATTTATTATTGTATTTTAATCGAACAGCAATTTCAGTTTAATAGGCAACTAGTTAGTATAATAGCCTTTTGTCTTATTTTATTGTAAATAATCATATTCCTTGCTGAAAAAAAAAAGCCAAGATTTTTTGGATTTTTTTTGATTGCTTTCCACAAATAATAACTCTTTTACTTTTATTTTTATTTTTTTTTTTTCACAACAATAACTCTCTTTTAATCAATTTCCGCAAACAATAAGTCTTCTTAATCAATTTCCACAAACAATGACTCTTTTAATCAATTTCCGCAAACAATAACTCCTTTAATCAATTTCCGCAAACAATAACTCTTTTTAATCAATTTTCTTAAACCACCTAAAACTACAGCAACCGATCAAATCTATTTATTGCTTTTTTAATTAAACATTAGGAAGTGAAATGCTATTGCTACTAAAATCGATCACTTCATATCTGATTGCTCTCTTTTTTTTTGCATAGGCGAAAAAGTGAGTTAAAAATTTTTGAACTTTATATTAATCATTATCGTTTTATCATTTTTTTATAGCACAAATATATTTATTCCAAATTTTTTGCAAATTTTTATTGTTAGTTTATTTTCTTGCGATTAAAAAAAATTGCACTGCTGTTAAAAAAGATCAAGTTTTAATGATTTGATAGAGTGAAAATGTTTATTCGTTAAATTATCACTGAAATATGCCAAGTAAACGAATATTTAATTGATTAAAAATGATAGAGTGAAAATGTTTGTTGTTAAATTATCACTGAAATATGCCAAGTAAACGAATATTTAATTGATTAAAAATGATAGAGTGAAAATGTTTGTTGTTAAATCACTGAAATATGCCAAGTAAACGAATATTTAATTGATTAAAAAATTTTTGGATGGAAAATATCAATTGGCTTCTTTGTTAAATTCTTTGTTAAATTACAAAATAATGAGTCAACAAGTTCTCGTTTTGCTACTGTTTTTTTTTTAATATGATCAAGAAAGATTTTTAATTGCAAATGCTTCTTTGCTTAAAATTCCGCGTTATCTTTTATTAGTTTCGACAAAATGTCAGTTATGTATGTGAGAATTTTCATAAATAAATGGAACGGATTCAATATTCGTCAAAGAATTAATTAACAACTTATTTACTTATAACTTTTTTTCGAGAATTATTTCAAATTTAAGAATAATGAAATTTAGGAAATTATTGCGAATGTTATTGATGAGCGGAAAGATAACAATATTTTGTTAGGTAATATTACTCATAAATGAAGCCTTACTTCTTGTCTTGAAATGCTGAGGACAAATTAGAATCTTTGCTACATAATTACAAATCTACTAATTTTATTTATTCGGAACAAAATATTAGCACAGGATACATCTATATAACTAACACTGTAAAGTTGATGAAGGAATTGTAGATGATAATATTGTAAAGTAGAAGAAAAAGTAGATGAAGGAATCTAATTGGCGCAAAAAGAAGATAAGAATTAAAAACCACTAAAGCAGAATGATGTTAGCGGATCGATCGGGAAGATCATTAAAATGCTAAAAGATCTCATCTGGAAATGCATATGTCGCGTATTTATTGGGTGTGAGCTGACGTCGATGGGACCAAATGTCACCAGTGTTGGGGATTGAGTAGGTGTAGTTGAGTTGTATTGAGAGCACACCGTGAAGCAAATACGTTTATTACTGATTGTAGTTAAGTGATAACAATGTTGTTGATGATGATCACTCCTGGTTTATATCTTACCCGGAAGTGGGAGTGGTTAATCCTAGCACCGGAAACATACCGGATATGGAGGAAACATTGCAGTAAGATTAAACGGGGAAATTAGCGTGGGAAATTAAGCGTTTAAACATAAGGATGTAGATTGGTTAGGTAAGATAACAACAAAAACGTGCGAAAAACAATTTTAAGGAATGTAGATATGCCATCGATGATTCATGGTTTCACGAGCATTAATTTACAGTGAGTAATCTATTTCATTATTTGTTTGCAAATAAGAAATTTATTTAATTATCTAATTGTTTGTTGGAGTTTCGCGAATAGGCGTTCGCGACAGCATATATTATTTGCATCTGGAAATGCATCTGGAAAATGCATATGCGGAAATGTCCGCATATATTATTTATATTATGCGGAAATAGAGATAGAATTACGACATGAGGAAGATATGCATTATGATAGAAAGAGTTGGGATAGATCAAAACAAGAAATGCAAATCATGGATGAGGCTTAGATACAATCACATCATTTGTCTATAATCGTATATATGAAGTTTAAATTGTGGGAAAATAAGAATTCAAGCTGTGCTACTACCTACTGCATATTATACACATAAATCTATAAAATTAGAAAGCAGTGATTTGATTTAGTCAAAATACCAACAGAAATTTATTTCGGATTTCTCGACAGAAATACCATTTTATGGAATTGTTAATTAGACCTAAAAAAGTTTGCTATATTCTTCGAGAATTTTGAACAAATTTTGAATTATCACTTGATTGGAGTTACTTCGGATTTCTCGACAGAAATACCATTTTATGGAATTGTTAATTAGACCCAAAAAAGTTTGCTATATTTTTCGAGAGTTTTGAACAAATTTTGAATTATCGCTTGATTGGAGTAAAATAACTAATCGATTATTACTTTACGAATCGAATGCAGCAGATATTAAATTTCATTATTAGCAAGATATATCATGCACTGAAAATAACAAGCAATATTTTGATCATTTTGAATTTTTACGGATTATTTATTAATATTTATATGTAAACAATAATTGAACGATATCTGTATTGAAGATATGATATAATTATTTCCAATTATCAATGCAATTATCATATCTTAGGAATTATATATTTAATATCTCTCTTTTTTTAGCTTTAAAATCTGGATATGTATTTGAAAATATTCCATGATCATTTCAGATTGTGAGAACGATGAAAGCGTTATTTCACATAAAGATTTATTATTTGATGACTAAGTAATAATTAAAAAGTAAGGAATTTTTGTTTGATTCAGTGATTGCAGTGATCATAGTTATTTTGTTAACACTACAGTATATTAAATCTCTAAATAATTTAACCAAAAAATTGGTTAAAAAAATTGGTTTCAACAAATATGTTATTTCACAAGATTTTGGAAGATGTCAATCAGTGTTTTGTCAGTTGATATGATTGGACAAAAGATCACAGACATGATTTATCAGTTGATATGATTGGAAATAAGATCAAGTTAGTGATATCTATGAGTTCTATTAACTCCAGTTTCTAATCAGTTACAAAAGTCGTGACTGTTTCTAATCATTCATCCATATCAGAAATAATTAGACTACCAATTCAGTGAAGTAGCATCTTATTACTAATTTTTGAGTTAATCGTTTATTAAATTTTAGATTCCCTACATCAGTCCTCCTCAAATGATACCATTTAAAAAAATAAATTGCTAATAGAAATAATCTTCTTAAAATAATCTTCTTAAATAAGATGGATGATTTCTAAATTTTTCCAGTCATCAAACATTGCCGAAAAATATTTCTAGAATCCTCCTGGAGTTTAGCTGAAATTGAAGCTTCAGCTATTTTTTAACAATTTTAGTTGGATTACTTCTTTTAAATACCGTATGGATATATCGATATTGTAAGGAATGACTATGGTTTGGTTTAGAATTCCATTATTTTCGATTCCGAATTTCAGATTATGGAGGATACAGATTTTAATGAATTATTCATACAACAGATTACGGAAGCTGATTTTGATTGCATAAAAAAATTTTTGTTAACGGATTTTTTACTTAATGAACCGCTGAATAGATCGATCAATTTAACTGCGGAAGATTCATATGAGTTATTTGATGGTTAGCTTATTGAGCTCTTGTCTTTTCCTTTTGCTATTTTCATTTTTAAAATTATTACAACGCGAAATTTTTTTTAAATTTAGTTTAATTTTTTGATGATACTTTAAAAAAAATTCTGAATTAGGTTATTGCGCTAATTAATTTTAACAGATCTGATAAATGCTGGAATTGCCTCTTCATTATCATATATATTAAGAACGCCCGATGGTAAGATTGCTGCACTTAGGTTGGCTTCAATATTGAATCGACCGGAAGGAGTGTGTCCCAGTGAAGTATACTCATTAACTTGTCTACTTTTTCCTTAATATCTTCGCTTCTTTTATTCATAAAATAATCAAAAAATAATTTGCATATGTATTGTTATGAAAAATTTGCCAAAAATGTTCATTTGAAATTTCTATAAAACTTCTTCAGCATAATGACATGTCAACTTGGAAGAAAAATGCAGCAAATGACAATAATAACAAGAAAGCGACAAAAACAAAGAAACTTTCTCCGAAAGCACGAATTATCGCAGATATTCTTCAGGAGTTGGAAAGCAAGGCTTGTGAATTCATCTTTCTATTGAATGGAATATTCTTGTTTATGTTTATGCTTAAACGTTATGTAACACTGAAGTATTTTGCAGATTTGGGTTCTTACCAATCCAGGCTTAAAGCATCTGTTGCTTTGGTCCATAATTTCAGTGCACAAAGATTATACTCGACGTGGACTTGCTGAAAAAATGCTTTGTTATAATTTGGATGAGGCTAGACAAATGGGATGTCAGGGATGCGTTTCAGAAGCATCCGCATTTAAATCCCAATTGGTATTTGCATTTTCCCAGCTATATTTCTTGCATATTATAAATTCTGTCTTTTAAAAGAAGACGAATATTGACGACCAAATCTACCTCCCACAAATCCAGCTCTATCAATCTTAGATCATATTAAAAATTTTTCGATCTGCAATTAAGTCATTTCTGAATTCTCAACTTAGGTCATCTTAATTCTTCAATATATGATAACTTTAATGATAATAATTTGCAGTTATTTAAAAAGCTTGGATACGAGATAATTCACGAAATAAAGCACAGTGAATGGCTTGATGATAAAGGACAACAAATCTTCAAATGTGATGACAACACTAATTCTACACAACTTGTTTTCAAACTACTCTAACGGCCCCTTTTGGGAAAAAAAAATTCTTCAAATAATCTTTAAAAATTCTTTTCAATTCCAATAATTATTGAAATCTTAATTCCGTTAGACAAATTTATGTTCCATTCATTGGAACAATTCACTTAACAATTACTAAACAAATTATTAATTTCAATTTTATAAAATCGCGCTCAAAAGTATAGTTTTGTCCTTTTTTCTCTCATTTTTTATTTCATAAGCCAAGCTATGTGAAACATTAAGTATGGCCAGAGACAGAAATGTTTAACAGACGTATTCATCATTACACAGCAAATATAAAAATATTTTAATGTTATCGATTGATTGATTACTTGGCCTGTGAGTCAATGAGGAACTTGGCTTATGAGTTAATAAGAATGTAGCTAGCAATGGTAATTAATGCTAATTATAGGCGTATTGATGACATAATTTTGGACATATGTTGTCATCCTTCGGATTGATTCCCGTTGTTTTCTTATTCAAAGTTAAATCTATTATTTTTACTATCAGCAAACACCTATATCATTATTATTGATTGATTCAAACAATTCTATATATATATATAAGTATTTGTTTGCTTCACTTAAATATTATATATATTTCTGCTTATATAATTTATTTTACCTTCATAATCGTCAGGTAATTCGAGAAAAAAAAATTGTTTTTCCCAACTGTATATTCCTTAATAAATATATACATCTTTTACGTATGATTTCATTCTAATCATTGAACAGAGATGAATTCTGCTTCTCATTTCTCATAGATTTCTTCAATTTTCTTTGTTTCACTACTTTGAAATGGACTACAAATTTGAATAATTAAACTTTTATTGCTATAAATTTGATAAAACATCAAACAGCACAATAGCTACAATATCTAAGGACAAATTTAATCACAACATGCAATAAGAATAAGATGGAAAAGAGATTAAATAACGTAAGATATGATTATGCAACCGACGTCTATCAATCATATCTTTAGAAATGCTTTTGATGGACAGGATTCTCCTCTTCTCGAATATGGAAGATTTTGGTGCAGTGTTCTGAGATCAAGAATTAACGCTTTTGTTAGCGTATGTGAAGAGAAGCTCTTTATGCTATACAATAAATATGCAAGTATAACATATACTTAGCAATGTTAAATTCAGGATAAAGAAATCATTGATTCTCTGCTTCTTCTGGCTATTTTAAAGATATTATATAAATATATAGCAAAGAACGATGAATTATTATCATTAATGCACACTGATAAAGCGATAAATGAATGAATGAATAAAAATATGCGATCATTATTCTTTGATCTTATTAAATCTCAATGCTTGATGAATTGATAAGATTGATAAGTGAAAGGGAAAAATTTTAATACTGAACCCAGCAGATAGTTGACTCTCTTGAATTCAACCAATCAATTTATCAATATTATTTATCACTCATTTTTATCAATAAATAAAACGATAAATGAGATGTAAATGATGAATTCCTCATAATTTGTATATTTATCTACATGAACTTTGTTTTAGCATCCATTAGTCGATCAATTTTTTCCTCAATTGATAATTGAATTCTTTTAAATATGTTAAAATATGTTTCGGTTAAAGTTTACATAAATTAGCTTTCATCTGATTCAAAATGATGTCGACAAAAGCTGAAAGATTTAATTAACTTTATATAGATAGAAATATGAAAAGGTCAGAAAATACCACAATAATTGTAAACAATGGGAAAATTATAGATACAAGAAATATCAGAATTCAAGTAATCTGATACTTAATTAAATACAGTTCCAAATGAGTCAAAAAGTCAAAAATATCTGTTGCGCTGAATTTGATGCAGGAATTTTATCGATTAGTGATTGATCAATTTCTATAACTCTCTATATATGCACTTAAGGCCTTCCATTTTATCACATTTGCCATGCTTTACTGATTAATAATATATTTTATATGCTGAGTATTTATAGAGTATTTCTACAACTAAACTTGATTTTTCCCACCTCTGATAACATCTCCAAAATGCTCCATTCATCGCTCAGCAAAATATGATCAATCAATCATGAAGTGATATAATGGACCACGTAAGGTGAAAGCAATACTGTTAAAAACTTTTATTGAATTCTCCTCGAAATTACTGTCAAATGGATCGATCAAAAAAAAAAAATTAGAAATCAATATGGAGTGAGTAATAATTTATTTTGATAAAATCGAATTCACATGCAACACTTAAGCGAGATTAGCGAAATATCATACTTATCAAAAGTATGAGAATAGATTGAAGGCTTGATCTTAAAATTTCTCGAATTATTTGCTTTCATCGAACACAAACTGCTTTATTACATATTCCAACTATCATGACGGAAATTGTACAGAAAATCAGCTACAAGATAATTCGATTACTCTTTCATCATTTACCAAAAACTTGACAATCACTGAATTAATTTGATTAAAATGAAATTAATTTATCATTTTTCGAATTCCTATATATACATTCTATTTCCATTATATTGTATGCAATATGAATAAGTTATATTAATGATACATATATTTATGTAGAAATATATATATATATATATATATTACATATTAACTATAGCAATGATAATATTTATTTTCATTATTGTTTTTACTGTACGCAGAGATTTATTTTTATCCAATGATTTGTGTTATGTTCGAATTTTTAATCCTATTTTTTTACGTACTGAAACAGAATTAAATGATAGAAAATTGAATTTATGTTTATCTGAGAGTTAAGAAATTTTCATGCATATATATACAAAATCAGTAATTTTGATATATTTTCTGTGAAAATTCAAATCGAGATGTTATTTTTTGCGCATATAATATAATAAATTGTTCAACTTTTTAAATTAAAATTTGCTATAAATTGAATATGATGTTAATTGATGTATATTATTAGTAGTTCAAATGAAGTTATTTTACGTAAACTTTAACTAAAACATATTATAACATATTTAGAAGAATTCTAATTATCAATTGGGAAAAAAATTGATCGACTAAATGGATGGTATTTATATTAAAATATGTTTTAGATAAAGTTTGCATAAAAAAAGCTAAAATAAAGTTCATATAGATAAATATATGAATCAAGAAGAATTCATCATTTACATCTTATTTATCGTTTTATTCATTGATAAAAATGAGTGATAAAGAACATTGATAAGTTGATTGACTGAATATTGACAAGTCTCATTAATTTACATATTATAGTTCAATAGAGCCAATTCTATCTGCTGAATCCAGTGTAGAAGTTTTTCCCTTTCACTTATCAATCTTATCAATTCATCAGGCATCGAGATTTAGTGAGATCAAAGAAAATGATCGCATATTTATTCATTCATTCATTCATTCATTCATTCATTTATTGCTTCATTGTTCATTGTTTATTATTGTTTAATATTTATTTATTAAGGAATATACAGTTGGGAAAAACAATTTTTTTTTCTCGAATTACCTGACGATTATGAAGGTAAAATAAATTATATAAGCATTAATATATAAATTATTTAAGTGAAGCAAACAAATCCTTATATATATATATGGAATTGTTTGAATCAATCAATAATAATGATATAGGTGTTTGCTGATAGTAAAAATAATAGATTTAACTTTGAATAAGAAAACAACGGGAATCAATCCGAAGGATGATAATATATGTCCAAAATTATGTCATCAATACGCCTATAATTAGCATTAATTACCATTGCTAGCTACATTCATATTAACTCATAAGCCAAGTTCCTCATTGACTCACAGGCCAAGTAATCAATCAGTCGATAACAGTAAAATATTTTTATATTTGCTATATAATGATGAATACGTCTGTTAAACATTTCTGTCTCTGGCCATACTTAATGTTTCACATAGCTTGGCTTACGAAATAAAAAATGAGAGAAAAAAAGGACAAAATTGTATTTTTTGAGCGTGATTTTATGAAATTGAAATTAATAATTTGTTTAGTAATTGTTAAGTGAATTGTTCCAATGAATGGAACATAAATTTGTCTAACGGAATTAAGATTTCAATAATTATTGGAATTGAAAAGAATTTTTAAAGATTATTTGAAGAATTTTTTTTTCCCAAAAGGGGCCGTTAGAGTAGTTTGAAAACAAGTTGTGTAGAATTAGTGTTGTCATCACATTTGAAGATTTGTTGTCCTTTATCATCAAGCCATTCACTGTGCTTTATTTCGTGAATTATCTCGTATCCAAGCTTTTTAAATAACTGCAAATTATTATCATTAAAGTTATCATATATTGAAGAATTAAGATGACCTAAGTTGAGAATTCAGAAATGACTTAATTGCAAATCGAAAAATTTTAAATATGATCTAAGATTGATAGAGCTAAAAATTGAGAACTGGATTTGTGGGAGGTAGATTTGGTCGTCAATATTCGTCTTCTTTTAAAAGACAGAATTTATAATATGCAAGAAATATAGCTGGGAAAATGCAAATACCAATTGGGATTTAAATGCGGATGCTTCTGAAACGCATCCCTGACAACCCATTTGTCTAGCCTCATCCAAATTATAACAAAGCATTTTTTCAGCAAGTCCACGTCGAGTATAATCTTTGTGCACTGAAATTATGGACCAAAGCAACAGATGCTTTAAGCTTGGATTGGTAAGAACCCAAATCTGCAAAATACTTCAGTGTTACATAACGTTTAAGCATAAACATAAACAAGAATATTCCATGCAATAGAAAGATGAATTCACAAGCCTTGTTTTCCAACTCCTGAAGAATATCTGCGATAATTCGTGCTTTCGGAGAAAGTTTCTTTGTTTTTGTCGCTTTCTTGTTATTATTGTCATTTGCTGCATTTTTCTTCATAGTTGACATGTCATTATGCTGAAGAAGTTTTATAGAAATTTCAAATGAACATTTTTGGCAAATTTTTCATAACAATACATATGCAAATTATTTTTTGATTATTTTATGAATAAAAGAAGCGAAGATATTAAGGAAAAAGTAGACAAGTTAATGAGTATACTTCACTGGGACACACTCCTTCCGGTCGATTCAATATTGAAGCCAACCTAAGTGCAGCAATCTTACCATCGGGCGTTCTTAATATATATGATAATGAAGAGGCAATTCCAGCATTTATCAGATCTGTTAAAATTAATTAGCGCAATAACCTAATTCAGAATTTTTTTTAAAGTATCATCAAAAAATTAAACTAAATTTAAAAAAAATTTCGCGTTGTAATAATTTTAAAAATAAAAATAGCAAAAGGAAAAGACAAGAGCTCAATAAGCTAACCATCAAATAACTCATATGAATCTTCCGCAGTTAAATTGATCGATCTATTCATCGGTTCATTATATAAAAAATCCGTTAACAAAAATTTTTTTATGCAATCAAAATCAGCTTCTGTAACCCGTTCGATGGATAATCCATTAAAATCTGTATTCTCCATAATCTGAAATGCGAAACGAAGATAATGAAATTCTGAGCTAAACCATGATCATTCTTCAAAATTGATAAATCCATGCGAAATAATCCAAGTGAAGTTGTTAAAATAACTTTACGAATATTATTGACGAAATTATCAATCAATAAAATGGTATGTTATCATTCAAGAAAGAGAGTTGTATTATCATCATTAGTTCGCATAACTACAAGCGAAAGTATTTATTGACCTGAATGGCATTGTATATGGCATATGATAAGAAAAGCTAAGGATTCAATTTCTTAAACGTCTGGAATTCTAGACATATTTTTTGACAATGCTTAATGATTGGGAATATTTGGAAAGCATTCATCTTATTTAAGAAGTTGTTATTTTGCTGTCGATTCTATTAATAGATCAATTTTTGAAATGATATCAGTTGTGGAGGACTGATGTAGGGAGGTTTAAAATTTAGTAAACAAAAACGATTAACTCAGATGTCAATAAAGTTTGGAAATATGTGACTGTTCAATAACTTGGCGGTCCGATTACTGCTGGCATATGATGAAGGATTAAAAACAGCCAAGATTTTTTGTAAATCGATTAGAAATTGGAATCAATATAGGCTCATAGACATCACTAACTTGATCTTTATTTTCAAACAGATTAATTGACAAATCATTAGTGCTTGAAGAGGATTCGAAAATAATCTAAGGAAAATTTAGGAAAAAAGGACAAATTGAAGAAATCGGAGTTCTATAAAAATCGAACAACATTTTCCTCTTTATTAAACTTTATGAAATTATAAAAATCAACTCAATCTTTTTTTTCATTTACTGTCGATATAAGACATTGAATTCCCTGAACATTTACGTCCGTTTCAACATTCCATTTTTGTATTAAGTATAGCTTTAATATCATAATTACACTTCATTACAGAACAAATCTTTATCCATTTTCCAATAATTTCACAATATCAGAAATCGTGACGAACAATCTAATAGATGAATATGGATGAATGTAAAATCGATAAAAATAAATGAATTATATGATACAAACAGCTAGGAAACTTTGCTGAGACACAAATAATTTGAAAAAAAAAATGTGCAAGAAGTGCGAGATTTTTTAAAAAATTTTGTGAAGAATGTCAGATAGGTTCGTAGTTTTGAATTTCAAATGAATGATTAAAGAATGTTTGTTTCGGAAAGTTTTAACGAAACGATGAATGGATGATTGAATTTAAATAAAAGATTATCAGCAAAATAATTAATCAGTTGCAGGTTAACAGAATAATAGATGGAAAGACAGAAAAGTGTTATTTGGAAATTAGATAAAAGGATAAAAAGGAGACAGGTTGTCGAGAATGCTGAAGCCATTTGTTATGGACAAATTCAATCAATAAGCTAAGGCTGTAAGAATATTTGAATTCTTCATAGAAAATGCTTTTAATGAGAAAAATCTAATTTGACCAATTTGCACAATTGCATTCATTACATAAGCACATTGGCAAATATCCTATTAAAAAGTACAAAGGCCTGAAATTACAAGGAGAAACAATGATCCAAATATGCTGATAGATTCAGGCCAAAGGAAAGGACACCATTCTCGACTGTTTATATTGGAAGAGAAGATTCAGAGGACAATGCTGTATCAAAGTGATAATTTTATCAATTGTACAAATAACTAGTCGTTTAGCATAAATAAATATCATACGCCAGCAGTCATCATAAACGATAACAAAAGCATCAAATGCGCTTAACCCATCATCACATTTCACCATCTTTCCTCTGCAGCCTTGTCATATGACGTACGTCACATGACGTTATTAGTTATGCACTCATTAAGTTTTATTATTACTCATGAACAATCATCATGATGGTAGCGTAAACAGGTATATATTCTCGTTTAAGCAACCTTATTATTTCAGTAATCAAGTATATGAATTAATTATTTAAGTTTTTAAGTTAATATTTAATTTTTAAGTTAATATTTTTTCAAAATTTTTCGATTAATATTGATTAAGAAGCAGCATAAATAAATGAATGATAAATGGTCATAAAATTCTCGAATTTCACCTTATCAAAAGATAGCGAATAAAATTTGAACTAATAATTAAACAAAATTTCAAGGCTATATGTGCAATTATAAATCGATAGATTATATTGAAATAAAAATTTTATTTTATTTACATCAAACAGACAACATATGAATGTATTAGGAGAAAGAGACAAATCACATGATAATTGATAATAAATTAATAATAGCAGGCATATTAAACAAACCGTCATTCTAATATCATTTTGATAAACATCATATCATTGAAAAACTATGCATTTTTGCTTCTACCTATTTCCAACGTGAATTATCTTCAACGATATACATTCACAAATTTTGTATCAACTCGCTTTATACGCTAAAACGTATATACTTGAAAAAGAATTGTACCATTTCATTAATTTATGTTTTGTTTACTCGAAAAAAAAAAAGCAAAAAAATTCTTTTTCTTATCTAATAAAATGAAGTAATGTGCAAATTTGCTTTACTTTATATATTTTTTTTTTGTTTTTTTTTTTGTTTAAATTTAAAAATCATATACCGAAATGCTATATTTTTCATATCGAAATGCTACATTTTTCACCGAAATGCTATATTTTTATGTAGCAAAAAATTTTTATTCAATTTAGAAAATAATAACAAATAAATAAGCTGCAAAAGAGAGGATACTTCAAATGATAAAGTGCATACTCTCGAATTCACTTTTATAATACATTTTGATTATTCTTACAACGAAAATCATAACTTTTCAATCGCTTCATGCATATTTCACACTTAATATTATTTACATAAATAGTGCAGAGAATATTATTCATACTAAAAACAATAAATAAGGCCTAGAAATTTAAAAAATGGATATTAATATGGCCAAAAATCTATTATTCATATTAAAAACAATAAGTACGGGTCCAGAAATTTAAAAAATGAATATTAATATGGCCAAAAATCTATTATTCATATTAAAAACGATAAATAGGGCCCAAAAATTTAAAAAATGGATACTTAATAAGGTCAAAAATCCAAAAAATTGAATGTTATGAAGTTAAATTATCAAATAATTTATCAATTTTTGTAAGAAAAGAAAATGAATTTAAAATGAAAATGAAGAGAGAACAATTCAACAACGTTTGGTTCATCCTATAGCGCCATATTTTGCTTGGCACAAATCGTTTGCAGTTCATAGCAGATTATTACGGTGCGTACAATCATGAATGCAAATGATCATCGTTATTTCTTGCTTCTATACTGTACCTCTTTTTTTTTTTTACATGAAAATATTTTACGATAATTT